>VDFB02170679.1:57500-64924 GCA_007258455.2 Sequoia sempervirens | reverse complement strand
GCCGTGATTAAGGAAGGTACGCCTATATAAAGGAACCAGCTTGTTCCCAAAGAATGAAATAAAAGTATACTTAATCCAGTGTTGCAAGATTAAAAGCTATTAGTCGGGGAAAGAAATGGAGAGAGAATCAATTGCAGCAGTTGAAGCAGATGAAGAGCAGCGTGGTATAACTGAGCTTCCTCTGGATATGAAAAAACTGATATTTGCAAAGCTTTCATTTCAATCAATCTGCGGCTCTCGCGTAGTCTGTAAGGAATGGAATTCTATTTTGTCCTCGCACAGCTTTCTGTCTTCATTGCCCACCGAAAATCCATGGCTTCTTATCTGCGGTCAAGAATTAAAAGACGACGGAAAAAAATGGCAATGTATGGCCTACTGCTTTTTCGCCCAAAAATGGACGACAATTTCTCTCTCTTTTCTCCCAAATCTTATATGTTGGCAATCCCCTTTTGAGATCTTATACAGAAATTTATCAACAACAGCGCAGGGGTTACTGCTCTTTCGAGATAAAGTGCTCTTTCGAACAACCACCAGGCGACAATTATATGTTTGCAATCCCCTTACTAGATCTTATGCAGAGATAGAAATGGATGTGACTGACAAATTTATCCATCTTGTAAAGGGAACAAACGGAGAGCCATATTTGGTAGTGTGCTCGAATTCGGAAAAATTTTCCTTTCAAATCTACCACTATTTTCAAGATTCATGGAGGGTTAAGTTTCAGTTTGCAGGGGAAACCAGCTCCAATATATGTACTCATGAGATGGTTGAATGCAATGGCGTTCTTTTCTTGAGGGGAAACTGTCCGACGACTATCGTGGGTTACACTATCCGAGATGGTTTCATATTTCCTGTTACAGTAGCTCCGTTACCCTTCCCTTGTGCTCTATATATGGTTGCATATGGTTCGTTCGTTCTAGTGGTGGAAACCTTTTATGACGGGTCATGCATTTACCGGACGGGTATTAATATCTGGGAGTTGTTTCAGGACGAGGAAGATAAGTTCCTTTGGAAGTGGAAAGAATTTGCAAGAATGCCTCCAAACAATCTTCCTGAAGATCTCGATACATGTTGGTGGGAAGTGAATTGTGTTTGTGTGGGAGATTACCTGTGCTTCAGCGATTTAATTGGACGTGAAAGTGTAAATGTGTTCGCATATAATTTAAAGAAAGGCTTTTGGCAATGCCTTCCTCCCTGCAAAATATACTCTCCCCGGATGATGATGTCATTCGAACCCAAGCTAAATCTTTATCAGTTCTTAGGAAAATTGGGATAATGACAATTTCTATTGTTATTATTATGGTGATAAAAGTATTTATATACTTTATCGTCTCCGGGTATTTTGACCTTAAAATTTGTTATGGCTTATATGATTTTTTATTCTTAATTATAAGATATTAAATTTTGATTCATTGATTTATTTTGATATGTAGTTTTAATGTGTAGCAATTATTTTTTACATAATTTGTTATTTTTTATTTTTCATTTTTTCATGCTAAGCGTTACTAGAATGGATAACTCTCATTCAAAAATTATTTTCACTATGTGTGTAATGGAATTAGTTCTATTCGCCCAAGTTTGGTCCTCTCCACCATTGGTGAGAGGGGACCCCTTTATCAATTTTCTTTTTCCTTAGCATTGTCCCATTAATCAACCACTTTATACTTTATCAATTTGTTCATGAAATTTCATTTTACCTTATGGCATATTCGGTAGCATATTTATCTAATTGCATTTTATTTAGTTTGCATAGTATAATATCTTGTGCCAATATTAGACGTGACACATGTGACTTCTTCATATCGTTGTTAAATACGTGTGGCTTGATGCTAATCATTTACTCTCCTTTGCTACATTATTACTTAGTATTCTCACCTTTGTAAATATTTCCCCCACTATCCTTTCATCTATGTGAGAACCTCACAAAGGAATGGAAACTCAAACTAATATCATTGGTACAAAAAAACCCTTATCTTGTTCTCATTGGATTCCGATTAATTATTACTCATGTTTAGTCTTTTAATTTAAGATTTGCATTGTAAATCAAGGAAGAGACTGATTAAACAAGTTTTCCATATATGAAGAGGATTAGGGTTTGAAGCTTGAGCCTTTTTGGAGATGTTTGATGGAGAATAGAGGACTTCTTCGACAAGTATAACATTAGGACACAAGGATATTGATAATGTCATATGACTCAATGCAACTTCTTCCCGTATTTTGGCATTTTTTGAGCTTATATTGAGAAGCCCTATAAAGCTTTCAAATGTAAGGGTTTTTTGTTTAATATGTCATGTAAAAGTTCCAACACTATGCAAATGTGCCAATGTTTGAGTTCAAAGATTTAGGATTTCAGTAGGCTTAGTCTAGAAGCCCTAGAAAACCTTCCAATATTATGTTATGAAATTATAGCCCTATGCATAATCGAGGGAATTCTCCTATAGACACTATCTTGCTAATGTCATTATATTTTAAGCCAACATTATACTGAATTGTACCAAACATAATTTTTAAGTATATAGCATGGATACTTGTATAACTTGGGTTTTGATCTTTTAACCATATAATATTTGACATGAGTGTTTACAAGATAGATTTGGTATAGTCTTTTCAAAGTTGTGCAAACACATTTCTAGATGATAGAAATTTCTTAATGTTTAGTGTGTGTTTTTTTCAAGGGATTTACTTAATTAATAGAGCTTTTTGTAGTGGATTCAATAATCAATTATATGTGGTTTTTATTATAGTGTCTTTTTTTGTGAAAAATGTATGCCAAATTAGTAGATTTAAACTCTTAAATGCTAAGAAGTTGTGAGGGAAATTTTCCCTCAAAAGATTGTATCAAATCAGTTCCTTAATGTGCAATTTGTATTTTTGGTCTATGAAGGTTTCTTTTAAATGATATGACCTAGAGCTTTTTGTTCATAGACCTATGAAATGGATTTTTGTTAAATGTCTAAATGTCTTCAATTTATTGTATTATGCCAAAGAATGCCAATAATATCAATAGATTAATATATGATTGCAACATATTCAAATTTTAGTATCATTTTGGAAAAATATTTAATCATTTAGCCCAAAGAATTAGGATTTCCAAGAGAATTTTCCCTAAAAATACCCAACAAAGGGAAAGTCTATTTAAAAGGAGGGCCAATTTTGTAGAAAGGGAAAGTGTTTTAAATTGAGAGGGAGTTGGTCAAGTAGTATTCATAGCGAGTCATACCATCATGATGTGAAAATTGGGATTTTGAAGGATCAAGAAAGAAATTTATACAAAAGACACTTAGTCTTCCCAAATCTAGGTTGCATCTCAAAACTTATGGGTAAAGCTTTTTAGCTAAATGAACAAGTAAATGATTCCATATGGTTAAGTTTGTAAAAGGGATGCATTTCCCAGTAGCCAATACCACAACTATAAAATAGCTAGGGCACATGGATGATTACATTTTGATTTCTTGGCAATGAATTATCATAAGTCTTCAAAAATTTCCTCTTTAGCTATATGAAGTTGCAATGGTAGTGTGCCCTAAAGCCTTATTTACAAGCTATGAATGAATATTGTAACCCAATTCAAGGAGAAAAAATTCTAGATCAAAGAGGGAGTTGGTCACATAGCATTCATCAGTGTCTCTGCCGTTGAGGTCGTGCAGTGCTGAAATCCAAATCTCCTAATACAGCTTAGAAATTTGTGAAAACAAATCTTCTCAGCTTTAGATAGGAAATTAAAATCTTTTGAAATAATTAGGGTGGATATCATGGAACTACTAGTTCAAATTGTAAGAAGGAAAAAAAATCTAAGCTCCCTTAATTTTCAATGCATATTTTTTTCTTCATGAACTTTCTGTTCTGATAATTTAGGTTTTGTTCATAGGCCAGTACTGAAGAGTCTGGAATGAATTTGAGAATTGCTTGTAAAATTAAAAAGAATGCATGCTATATCAAGAGATTTCACTCTTTTTTGCATTTGCAACTCACTTATCCCAACTGCCTTTAAAAGTGCAAGATTTAATCATTTAGCCTAGAGGAGTTAGCATTTGTAGTTGGAATTTTCTTAAAAACCTTTATTTCAGGCTACAAATCGTAGTGAAATTCTAGAACTTAAAATGAAATCTACCACAGAGGGAAATTCCTTTGTAAAATAGAAATTAATAAAATAGAAAGAGGAATAGGATCAAGTAACCATCATCATACTGCACCTTATTTACTTCCATGATGGAGAAAGGATGAGGGTTCCAAGGGGTTTCAGAAAGAAGTTTAGTTTAGAAAGAATTTAGTCTAATCTAGTCTTAAGCTGGTAATCCCAAAAACTCTAGGATAAATCTTTTTTAAATAGCCTGCTATTAGTTTGCATAAGGGATGCATTGCCCAGTAGCTAATACTACAAATATAATGGTTTCCATATGAGATGGAAAATTATAGAAAATAGTTAGGCCACATGAGTAATAACAATTTGAGTTCATGTCAATGATTTGTAGTAAGTCAATTGACTGCTTGATAAAGCCTAGTTCTTAAGGATAATAATCAGTTCTTGTTGACTCACCCAATTTCTCAATTTTAGACAACAACACTAATATTTTTAGCTAATTGGGAAAATAGATAATTGTGCGAATCCTGCCAGTTTCAAAAGCTGGGTAAGAAGAGTAAGTACCCAAATGCAACACTTGGTAATCTAGGGTTTTTGGCCCATGAATCTTAAATGATATGATCTTGGAGTTTTTTTCACTCAATGAAATAACCTAATTCCACTGATGCTTTCCCACATTATCCCTTTAATTATGCATCCCCACCCTACAGGATTAGGGTTTCCTCTTTAGATCCATCAAAATTAATCTTTAGGTAATAAATCTTCCTTAGATGGAGAGATTCTTCATGGCTCTTCATGTCCTGGTGTCTCATCTTAGGGTTTTTTCAACAAATCATGATATTTTTTTGTGTATTTCTCTAATCCTAATACTGTGTAAATTCTAAGTTTCCTCCTCTTTAACTTCATACTTTTGAGAATTTAATAATTCATAAAATCTCCTTGATTTTTTTTTCATTAGTTTTTTTGTTCTATGTTTTTTTCTTAAAAATTCTATGGTTTCTTTCTTTCCATATGTGCCAAACAACCATTGAAGGAGCTGCAATCTATAGCTCTTCCTATACTGTGTTCTTCATTCCTCTTAGCCAGCTAATCAACCATTCCTTGAGGTCTTCCTGTCTTGCTCCCATCCATCCCAAATCATTTTGTATCTAGTCCTAGCATTCCTTCTCATATGTGCATCGTAATATAAGGTGGTTTACTATTTCATAGTTGTTATAGCATAAAGTGCATCTATTGGGGCCTTCAAAACCAATAGCATTTAGTCTTTCAGCTATAAGTATACTTTTTTTGTAGCACAATCCACAGGAATTCCGTTGCTTTAGGTAACACAATTGGGTTCCAACATAATACAATTCTAGCCATGTATTGTCTGATTGTATAATATTCTATATCTGATATCCCAATCTAACTATATATTCACCAGACCGAGCCCCACACCACACTATTTCATCCTCCTCATATGTTAAGATGACTTTTGTATTTTTTAGCTATTGTTTTAAGATTGTTCTTGCTTTCACTGGGATTGATAATAAATTAATATCAATCCATTCATAATAGCTTCCATATTTAGAGGCATCCATAAAAATGTAGTCCCTTACTTTGGAACCTGTCAACTCCATTAGTAGATTAGTGTACATTCTTATACCTTCTACCTCATCTAATGGCTAGTGGCTATTCTAAGAATTTGGCCGGAAGTTTTCTTGCTTCCCATTATTAATTTTTTAGGTCAGGAGTTTGGTTATTAGCCTTCCGGTTTCCCATAAGAATATCCAAATGGTTAATCCTCCTATCCAATTTCCTATGGTAAAATTTCTTTTTGGATCTGCACTATCCAAGTATTTTCTTTGAAATATTTTGCACCATAACCGGATTGGTTCCTTGTACATTTTTCATGATAGTTTGGCACCTAATTCCATGTTTTGTGCTTTCATCTTTCTTAATCTAGCACCTCCTGCATTTTTGGTATGCATGCTTTATCCCAATGCACTAAGGGAATTCTCTTTTCTTCTATTGAACCTTTCCACAAGATTTCTTTTAAGAAGCTCTCCAAATTTGATTCAATCTTGTGTGTTATTTGAAAACATGACATTACATATATCAAAATAGCTGAAAGAAATGATTTGATCATTACTGTTCTTCCTACCAATGCTAGCAATTTATTTTTGCAAGATTAATCCTTATTTTTATGATTTCTTAGTGTGTCCTCTCAATGCTTAGAAGCGCACATACCAGAGATTAGCGTCGCTACTAGGTATTTGGTTGAAACTATTGTGATTGAGAAGCCGAGTAACCTTGCAATACTTTTTTGAGTTACCTTCTTGGTGTTAAAAAAGATAATTGAGGATTTATCTTTGTTTATTAGTTGTCTTGAGCTTTTGGTGTAATCCTCCAATGTTTCCTTAATTACTTTTACCTCTCTTATGTTGGTTTCTGTGAATAGTATTGTATCATCAACAAATTGTGTGTGAGTAATTAGATTGAGGCCATTGGCCACCTTTATGCATTTCCACATGTCACATTCCCTTTTCATCTTAAAAGATTTTTCCATCTCCTCTTCCATTATAATAAATGGAAATGGTGAAATGGGGTCTCCTTTCCTCAGTCCATTAGTTGCAAGGAAAAAGCCACATATTACCCGTTAATAATAATTGAATACCTTGATGTTGATATACATGGTTGTATAAGTTCTATCTAAGAGTTATTGAATCGGAATCTCTTAAGCACCACTAGGAGGAAATTCCACTTAACCATGTCGTATACCTTACTAATGTCTAGCTTTATCATTATACCTTGGGTAGTTTTTTAATTCATTGTGTGTACTACTTCATTAGCTACTATGATGATATCCATAATTTCTCTGTCTAGATAAAATATGCTTCAATCTTTGAATGTTATAGATTTTAGAATCTCTTTTAATTGTTTGGATAATACTTTAGTGATGATTTTATAAATTATGTTACACAAGGATACGGGATGGTAGTCATTAAAACTTTTGCAATCCTTCTTTTTAAGAATGAGGCATATCACTGTATTATTAAGATCTTTCACAATTTTTATTTTTTTTTGAATTCTTCTAAGACTTTGTATACATCCTCTCCTATTAGGTTCCAACATTTTTGATAAAAAACTGTAGGATAGCCATCTGGACTAGGTTCCTTCTCTTGATAAAGTTGGAAGGTATCTATTTGGACCTATTCCATAGATATTGGTTCATTTAACATTCTGTTATCTACTTCTATGACACATTCTAGAATATAATTTAGTATTTTTGTATTGTTTCTTGAGTCTAAATTATTTCTTATTCCTAATATTCCTTTGAAAAGTTCAACCCTGCCACCTCTAT
>VDFB02170679.1:0-52500 GCA_007258455.2 Sequoia sempervirens | reverse complement strand
GAACCCATTTTATTTTAGAATGGGTACACTAACTTCATATGTATGTGAAATCAATTAAATTATGCATTCTTCTCTAGAATATCAAGTTTGGTATTTAGTATTCTTGTTATTATTTACACCTTATATTTATTCTAGTTCTTTTATCATTCTTAACATGTATATACACTAGAACTTTCCAAACATTTAAACTAGAGGAAAACTATTAGGAGAGATATAATTTGTGAAGAGCTAGCATAGGAAAAACATGTTTAATGTACACTACAGTTATACAATTAATGAGTAAATGAATTGTGATATCATAACTACTTGTTTTTAGAATCTATGGAAGGTTTTGGGAATATTATACCAACCAAGAGGTTGAAAGTGGTAGTGGTGATTTAATTCCATAGAAGGGATTAGTGTTTCCAATAATAGTAACCATTCTTATTCTTAGTGATCATTAATTTATAATGGTAGGCATGATTCCATTATGGTTTAGGGTTTTAGCCTAATTTAGGGTTTATGGTTTATGGTTTACTATTAAATTTTTATGATTTAGGGTTTATGTTTTAAGGTTTATGGTTTTAGTTTTTATGTCTAGGTACTAGGTTTTAGTTTATTGTATGTATCCATTATTTTAATGAATATATTTACAAATGGAATTCAAAAGCTATAAAATTTATCGTAACTACAAAAATTAAAATGCAAAATAATAAACCATAAAATTAAAAACCTAAATATTGCATTATATAATTAAATTTTAAACCATAATTACAAACAAATATATTAAATATAAAGCAAAAATATGACAAATGCTAACTTGGAGGTCGATAAGATCGAGTACGTTACAAGGAGGAGGTGGTAGGGGAAATTGGCTGGTGTGAAATGAGTACACATTTTTTTCTCAACTCATTGTCTCTAGCCACAAAAGTGGCAAGTGAAAATGAATTGACACTCAACTTTTTGAAAAAAATAAATACCTTTTTGAAATAGATAGTCATTTTATAATGGGTAATTATTGCTAAATGGATATTAGGTGCCCAAAAAAGAATGTTTTCCGGTTCTAATTTAGGCTTAACATCTCATTCCTAAATGGGTACCCATTCATTTTTGCATTTTTCCTAAAAATATCCCTCTTTGTAAACCCAACTTCTTTCTTTTACCATTTAATGTTGGGAAAAATTAGTACCAAAACTAAATTTTGTGGTTAATCATTTTGCGATCTAATGGTAATAGTCATATTGCTTTATGTAATACAACTTTGTGGTAAATGTGAGATTATTTCCATAAAAGAAAACACATGGGTAGTTGTCTATTTTGGCGATTTTGGCTAAGGGGTTGTTAGCTCTCAAAAATGCATGTAAGAATACCTCAAGAGGTTGCCAATCTCTTGGTACTTTTTAGGGTAATAGACAAAGCCAAATGGTTTAAGCTTTCTACTCTTTAGGTGCTGCTAGACCTAGGCAGGTGTACCTATATGAATTGGGAAAACTTGATTTATGATTATCTCTCTTGCAGTGATTTTCCCACAATGGCAAATGGGAGTAGACAAATAAAACTTAATCTGGTCTAAATTGTATGAAACTAAAAACCTAATATGTTCGGTCAACAAATGTAAAAGGAATTGAATAAAATCAAATGATGGAAATGTAGAGACTAGTGCCTTATAGGGTATGCAGAGTCAAAAGAAATCTAAAACATGTATTTATTTCTAGAAAATATTCAAGTTGTTCAGTATATATTTAGTTTATAGCTTGTATAAACATGCAAGGTTATGATTAACGAGTTCTCCTTAATGATCCAACTGAAATTCTCTAATTACTATGATCAACTTAAATGATTTAATCTTTACTTGAAAGAACCAATCAATTGATCAAACATATACAAAAAATGTGCACTGATAAACTAGATATAAGATTGTTACACTAATTTAAATAACCAAAAAACACAAACTATGTAGACAACTTCAATAACGCTTTCAATGAACACAATAAATAACTGATACTAGAAATGACTGTATCTTTTTTATCCTATCATCTATCCTATATCTTATCTCTTCTATTTTGTTTTTGAAACAAATATCTATACATCAAATACATGAAAGGACGCATCCTTTTAGAAATGTCATATGTTTACATAACAAATAGATTAAAGGATAATTAAGCTCTGTTTAGCCATAGATGAGTTTTAGCAAGGTGATCCAAATAATCCTGGCGCTCGTTTGTATCCACATCTCCAACTATGTTCTAGATCGTGATCTCTATCATTATCATCTTCTCATTTTGCTCTCTCACTTCTTCTAGCATTGTATCCTCCACATGAGCTATCCTCAAGATTTCATTCAGTATTGAATCACTCTAACTTTTCCATCTAATAGCTTCTCTAATTTCCCCTTTGTCATCAGAGAATGTAATCAAAGTTTTCTTGGCGGTGTTTATCAACCCTTGTTCATCCCCTTGTAATTCTTCGTAGAAGTTTCGATGTTTATTTATAATATGATTTACAGCTTCAATTACTACACTGTTAGAAGCATCTCTTTGGTTTGTTTCTAGAAACTTCTCCGTAATCCGTCCATCCATCCTTTTATCCTCCTTTAATGCACCAAGGGTATGTGAATATTTTCCCCAAAGTTTATTCAACCAAGATGTTAAATTATCTTTCCTTTTCTTGATTATTGCTACAATTGCATCATGCTTTCCCTGGGAATAAACATTTGATCTTTCCCAATGATCTCTTGACTGAGAGATTTTTCCTTGAGTAAGCATCTTGGTTGACCTCACTGTAATGCATACAAAGTATTTTAATATGTCATTTTCTCTCAACATCCTTTCATTATTTTCTTTGTACATTTCTCTCTCTTTCATCAACATTTGAATTTGTGCTTTGTTCAGTTTTACAATATTAATTCCAATTTCTGCAGTAGCCACAAGATTAGCTTCTCCAACTTTTAAATTCATGACATGCCCAAATGCCTTCTCAATGTCAATAACTACTGATTTCCTATGGTGTGGATATAAGGCCCAAATCATCAATGATCCTTCATTTGTATTCTATCTGGATCCTGCATACACTTCTGTTACTCTTTCTTTGTCAAGCTTGTGGGTAGCATTGTTGTCCCTTAAGAAACTATCAAAGATAAGTGCAAAATTGAGATCTAGCCAAGGAAAGATCATAGCAACAACATTTTCTAAAAATTTTCTCCCCTTTTCAGGGGTCATACGTGCCATTTCCTCATCTACACAATTCCTCAATTCGTTCAACAATTTCTCTTCATTTCCTATAGTAACATCATCAACCTTTTCCCTTATTTCTTTCCATTTTTGTTTATACAAAAATGCTTTGAACTCTGGGGAATTTATGAACTCATCATCTGAAACAAATGATCTATACTCAATATTCCTTACATCTTCCTCTCCACTTTCTTCAACACTCAACTCTCTGGTTGGGAAAATATATTGTTGAGTTCTCAATCTAGATACCTTTCCTGGTTGGATTTGTGGCACATTATCCTCAGGTGTCTCTTCCCCAGAAGACAACTACTCTGCATCCTGCAGCCCTTGATTATATCTTTCAACCACCATTTCAGCTTCTTCTTCCAGATTTTGAATCATATAATCAAAGTGATAGGGTACATGCTGATACCCTCCAAAGTTTATCTTCATTTTAGCAAAATTAGTATACCCTTTTGGGTCAAAATTCTTTCTGGGTGGTCTTCTCTTCATAATGTACTAAAGAAATTTATCAAGGATCAAATTATATCCTTCTTTAGTCAACACAGTGAAATCACCAAAACATAATGTACTAGGCATAAAATCCTACTTCCCAAAGGAACTAAGATTCATAACACTGGAATAATCCATTTGTCTAACAATCTCCAAATATGCAATTCTATTTTGGACCATTTTTGGAAAAATGAATGGGGCATCCTCAAACCCATAAACTCTAATCATGGTAGCTCCCTCCAAGCAATACCAATCTCCCCAATTATGATCAATTGGCCCATTGAAATCTTTTGGCTGAAGAAATATCTTTATCTCATCAGATAATGAATAATTACAAGGATAATTGTATAATTTGTACAATGTTTTCACAAAATATTCTTCAAAATGAATAAAACTAGCATTGGAAAACCTACTATCCCAAACAGTAGTCCACAACTGAACTGGTAATGCTGTACCTTCTTTACTAAACTGATAAATTCTCATCTCTGGAGGCCATACTCCCAACTCTTGTCCAAAATAGAGTACCAGATGCATCAATAATGAATAATGCTTGAGATGAAAGGTAGATGATCCACCTTTTATAGCCATCAATCCTGAATCAAGCCACTAAAAAATGTATGAGGCATAGTCAAATGACCTAGAATTGTAGTACTAGATATCTGTTGTGATTAACATTGGCATAATCAACATGTACTCTGGGGCAACCACTCCCAATACCTGGCACATTGAGAAGTAAGTGTATTTCATATATGGTTCAAACAAGTCCACATGATAAGGAGGCCGCTCACTATACTGTAGAGGAACTGGTTTGTTGCCCTGTTTAACTTTATGAATTCGCAACCTCCAACCCTTATAAATCATATCCATTCTCTAGAATTCCTTCTCCAATTCTTTGTATATGATCTCCTCATTGTAAAACCCTTGCAAATTTAAAACCTCCCAAATTGCGTCTTTTGAGAAATGTATTTGTGGCTTTCCAGACAGGTAACATATGGCTTTGTGTTTCAGGTCATAATGATTAGCTAACAATTTGACCAATTTTGCATTTAAAAATACATTAGCTCGCACTAGTTTTCCTAAGTTGAGTTTCCATGGATTGCATACTAGTTCAAAATCGCTTCTCTAATGATAATGAAAATTAAACTCATACCCCCTTATGGTAGTCCAAATGTCTCCTATGAATTTGCATTTATCATCCAGTTTATCAAATTTTGCCCGAAGTTGTGCAGACCTTTTGGCTTTAGGCCCAGAGCTAGGTAATTGTTCAATGAGGTCTTGGTTTAATCTTCGCTCATTTCCCTCATGTTCTGTCTCAATTTTTTGTTTCTTTCCTTTTGGTTGACTACTTTCACTAGGTTTCCTACCCTTTGATTTCCCTATGTTGGGCGATTCCATTTTCTCAAAATGATAGTAATTAAAACCAGAGGAATTAAGGCATAAAAAATTACTGTATCTGCTTGAAGCTTTCAGAATGAAAGAATGCCATGGCTCCTTGTTTTCCTTACTGATTCCTATTACAAATTCAACACCAATTCTTTCAATTGAATTCTCCCTATTATGTTTCTTTGCGCCATTAATGTGCCAGCTAAAGCATAAGTGAAGTACCTTTTTTGAAATTCACACTGTTACATCAAATGTCTTGTCGATGAGACATTTTCAAATCTGAGGCGATATCCTTTTCCAATGTTCATTAAACCTTTCACAAAAACAACCTATAGTCTGCCCGAAACCTCCAAGTCTCACCGACATTCAAATCCTGTTCATTGCTTTAATGTCATGCAATATTATCAACATTTGGAGTCTCATTGATGGCTATTGCTTCAGTTTTGTGTATCGCTATGACAATTCCGAGTCGGAGAGATGTTTCATAGATTTCATTGTGTCTCACCGAGATGCACCTCGTGGTATTTTTGTGATTGCTGAGAGATAACCACACATTCACTGATGAAACCACACTTTAGCGTGACCTTCATATTTCTTGCCGATGAAAATAATCTTACTGATGAGGTGAGTTCTATCAGCAAGACCTTGAAAACTCAAAAAGACTCATACTGATGCCAATTGTCTTGCTGAACCTATTTCTCCAATATATTCTATTCAGTGAGACTCTCCCTGAAGTATTTCATTGGTGTAACTATTATATTCAGTGGAACTCATGTCGATGAATTTTCTCTCGCCGATGCATATCTTTATCGATGTGACATTTGAGTCAGAAAGACTATTTGACTCCATCCCGATAGTCTTTTGTTGGAATCCCTTTGCGCTTTATTAAGAAGACCCAATGCTTTCGATAAGAAATCCCTCTGATATCCTTAGTTTGGTCGATATGTTTTTTCATGTACTGGCCGGTGAGACATATATGAGTTCGTTATGACTCATCTCGATAATGATTCTCTTGCCGATATGATTGTTTTTTTGCCAAGACAACAAATTGTATCTTGCCAATAGGTGTTTATGAACATTTGGTATGTCATTCTTGCACTCTCGCCGATAGACTACAAAAAAAATAGATTAGTAAGGATTCCATATGGATTAGGGAGACCTTTTACCCTTTCTTGCTGATAAGGGTTATGCAATGAAATATTTAGGACTAGAAGGATTTTACTGGACCATATGACAAAATATGGGCAAAATGTTATGAATAGAGAATTTTATGCTTATGATGAGGAATTATTTTAGAAACTCATGAATACAATTGACTATAAAATTTTCAAAATTTTATAGTTCTAACAGTGCTTCCGTCTGGAGATGAATGATTGTGAGATCATTGCAAGGATCCAGATTTTTGGGTGAGTAGACCAAACTCAAGGTGGTGGATCATATGAGCATGATGGAATGAATGGAAATGGAAATGAATGTGACCCTACACTACTGTACATGGAAATATTTTATTTTAAAAGAAGGAAAACCAGGATTGTCCATGTACTAGCAATTCCTATTGCTTTTATTTCCTAGACTACTATGCATGGAAGATATAATTTTGAGAGGATTGTTAAGAATTGTCCATGCACTGGAAACCATTAATCCTTTATATTTTTCAAGAGAAAAAATGCTTTAGAAATTTACCATGTACAGGAAACTCCTGATCTTCACCAGCCATATTTTGTAGATGATATGAATATTCACCTTTCTTTCCAACAACCATGAAAGGTCCCAGCCACAAAGCTTAAAATTTCCCATGCTTTCCCTTCTCCTGACACCTTGCGTTCCACATTAGTACCAAATCATTTTCTTCATCTATCTTTTTCCTTTTTATCAAATGGATATTTCATCTTTGTCTGCAACTTCATGTTTTGGTTTTGGGCTACTCTCCTTATTTCATCAAGTTCAGCTAGTTGCTCCATTCTCTCCTCCATAGGTTCTGGAATATCTAAATCTTCCTGAAGGATAAACTTGTAGACTGGTAACAAATTCTATAAAGGCATCCTAGCTTGTGTTCCGTACACCAATTCAAATGGGGATTTTTCAATTGCCTTTTTTACAGTAATCCTATCAGCCCAAACAACCAATCTCAATTTTGAATCCTAAGCCTTCTTATACTGATCTAGCAACCTCCTTATAATCTTCAGAAGAATTTTATTGCTAGACTCTGCTTGACCATTAGCTTGGGGATGGTAAGGAGTTGCATAAGAAATGGTAATGCCATATGTACTACAGAAATTTCTGAATTCATCTAATCTAAAACATATCCCATTGTCAATAATCAATCTTAGTGGTGTACCAAATCTGGTAATGATATTATCCATTAGAAAAAATTTCACAACCTTACTTGTAGCCTGTTTAGTTGGGACTGCTTCTACCCATTTGGTAAAATAATCAGTGGCCACCAGTATCCACTTATGTCCTCCACTTAATTTTTCTTATATCTCTCCAATGAAATCAATTCCCCATTGATGAAAAGGGGCATCAGCTTGCAAGGTTCGAAGTGGAAAATCCCTCTGATATTTCTATTTCGTAGAGAATTTCTGGTAGGCTTCACATTTTCTTACATATGTAAAAGAGTCATTAAAAACCTCTGGCCAATAATAACCTACCTTGATAATTTTATGTGCAATTTTCTTTGCAAAGTAATGCCCTCCACAAACCCCTTCATGCATTTCACTTAAGACATGCCTAGCTTGTGACTCATACAGACATAACAATAGTATACCATCCCTATTTTTTCAAAATAGATCTCCATCCATTAAAACATACTTAGATGCTTGCAACTTCAGAGTTATTTTCCGGCTGTCACTCAATCCCTCTGGACACTTCATGTATTTAAGGTAATGCATGATATCTGCTGTAGACACTTAAAAATTACCTAGGCCTACAAGCTCTATTTTTACCACTTTCGTCCTAGCATAATTATGACATTTAATTATGTCCTTGGTCCACATTCAACTATTGATTAAATAATTCATAATTATTTAATGAATTCATGTCTATGATATTGTTCACGATTATTAAATAAATAAATTTTATTTATTTATTAAATATGTCATTAATTGTCTAAGTCTTCCCTTAATTAAATAGATTTCTTAATTTATTTAATTTCATTTCTTCATGAATTCTTCTTGATTATTAAATAAATGAATTTCATTTATTTATTTGATATGTCACTAATTGTCACAATTAAATAAATTTATTAATTTATTTAATTATTCAGTTTTATCTTCCAAATTAAATAATTATTTTTAATTATTTAATTACTAATTTCACTTTTCTCTCATTTTAAATAAATGAAAATATTTAAAATGATTTCATTTTATTAACTTTCACTCTTTTTAGTAAATAATCTGAAAAGATTATTTACTTGTCACACAAAATCATCATTTTGAATTAATTAAATTCAAAAAGATATTATTCTTCCAAAAATCAAGTAATCGGGTAGATTCTTGATTTTTCAAATCGAATCTTCATTTCAAATCTTATCTTCTTGATTTTTCAAAAATCTTTATTTCTTTAATTAATTTATCTCATTTATTCTCCACCGTCGATCCGATTATCTGAGACATTATTCTGACCGTTCGATTAAGGATTTTTCTTTAACCCTGATTAGGGATTCTTAGATTTAATCTGGACCTCTCGTTCTAGGTCTTTCTTAGAATTCAATCTCATCTGTTCACTCAAAATTGTGTTTTCTATAAAAGACAATTTTGCTCATAATTTTGGAATCCGACCTCATTTTTAATTTAGTAGTCATTATAGTCATTTGGCATTAGTAGTCATTATTTTATTTTTATCATATTGTCATAAACATAGGCATAATTATATAAATCCTTCAACATTTGCATAAGACTTGGAAATTATTATAGGCTACTCATTTGAAATCTGAGGGCCTCATTCATTTGCTACAAACTAGAAGGTGTAACAAAGGTGAACCATGGAAGATGAAGATTTCTGGTAACATTGTTCTTTTTATTTTCATTATATTTCCTTTGTGCTTTGTTATTTCATTGGATTTTGATGTTATTATCTAACAAGATAACAATCTAATTTTCTATTAATACATTTGGTGAACCCGATATTTTGTAGAGAAATTTGTGTATGTTCTTATTTGTTTTCACTATTTTGTAGATTATAGCCAAGAAGTCATACGAAATCCCGTCACCTTCATTTGAGCACATAAAAATGGGCGAATAAAATATTTTAAAATTTTTTCTGGGTTTTTTAGATCTTGTTCTTGGCTTTCCATAACTTCAAACGGTTTCAAATTTTGTTAAGATTTGTGAATGTTATGGCTATTTTAGTGATCTCTCTTTTTTTAATTTCATTTTTAAAACCCACGTTTTGTTTTGCATATAACATTTTTTTTGTGCAGAATCGTGAAAAATCCTTTCTGGGTTTTGAAGGTTTGATTTTCAGCTTTCCATGGATATTTACCACTTAAAATTTTGTTAAGTTTGGAGGAAGTTATCACTATTTTAAGCTTGTTGTTTTCATTTAAGTTTTTATTTTTTATTTTTGTTACTAATCTTTGTTAGCAGTAGGTGGCATTGGAGTTTTTCATGGGTCAAAGACATATATTCAAACTACTGACATGTAGTTTTACAACTACGTTTGTCAAATATTTATCTCTCAAACCATTTGTTTGCATTTTTTTTTAATTTAGGAACATTTCTTTTTGGTGCTCTAAAATGAATTTTGTTTGCAAGTGTCTGGTTGTGTTTGAACAAATAGTAGGTGATTATGCTCTCACCTTGTGAAAACCCAGTGATCAGAAAACCAGACCCATTTTATCTGTTGTACACCCTCACGATTTGGTATATCGAAGTATCCTCTCCCCTTGCACACTTGTTCGATCCTGGGTGTAAGAGAAACAGTTACTAACTCTAGAACTTGGGCCTGTTCTGATGGGAAAAAGTACTCACCTCAGGATGACTCAGACTAGTAGCACCCTAACACCGAGGGACTTCCAACTTGTATATAAAAGTGGGTTCTTGGGGAAAGCCCAAGAATCATGAGTGTGGTTTTGATGAAATGGATCCGAAAGGGGACTCTCATTGCATGGATCATGCCCCACGAACGGAATGCCCGAATTAAATACCCTTTGTTTTAGTGTCCAACTGTTCTTTGGCCATTGCTTGGTATAGTGCAGGGTACAGTATCATGCCTGAAGACACTCACTACTGATCCCCTTGAGTAGAGATAGTAGTTCTTGAGAAGTCACTACCCAAGAATTTGAATTTGGTGTGCTCGAATGACGTTAATGAACCGTGGAGGGGAGCCATTGCCACCAAAATTCTAAGCTATCTGCTCTTGAGAAGGAAAGGTGTTTATCACCAATCCAGGGTATATTGGTTGGCTATACCAAGTATACAAACCCTTGGCCTATTGGTCTTTTAGGATTGTACTTGTCTCATGTGTGCTTGTCAAGTGTTTTCTAAATTTTCAAATATTATACACAACATTCACAAATCTGGACAAAAACAATTGACCTTGGACAACTCAGACTTTTCAACAAGACATTAGAAAACAATCTTAGTCCTCATTTTGAACTTAGACTTGGCATTTTCCATCATAGTCCTCATTTGGCATCTAGACTTGGCATTGGTCATTTTCCTTAGTCAACATCTTCATTGTCATCTTGGCATTTGACATCCTTTCTTGACAATTTTATCACCTTGCATTAGTCATTTCCCTTGGAAAAATGTCATTATCACTTTGCATTTAACATCATGACATCCACCACCTTGTCTTCCCTTCACCAACATATTAATAGGCTTGCTAGTAAAGTTGAATACCAATTACTCTGTAGAGGTCAATACCAACAAAGCCTTACACGTTAGGAGACAATTCCTCCAAACCGACAATCAATGTCCTTCGTACCAACAATGTAATGCCCCGCCAAGCAATCCCCAAAGGATTCTAATATATATATAACATTTATGGAACTGATTTTTTTTAAAAATACTTACATACATCATAATATTCATATACCATATGAAATGAAAACTAAACATGAACTACATATATCAAATCCCTCGAGTTTACAAGACTGCATTACTTTACACAACAACATTATTACATCACATGAAAGGTAAGTATACACCAGTAATCATAAGATAACATAAATATGGTTATCACATTGATCAAGGATTACAATATTACAATGCCGCTTCCCAACATGAATGGGGAAGATACAATAATATGGAATGATACATTTGAAATGAAGGAGTACAAAGCTGCAATACTGGATTCAACTCAGGAGTCACTGCATGGTACAATTTCACACTTCTCAATCGATGATTGGGGACCCAATGGGGTGCATAGCACATTCCACCCAACCATGTGGACCCGAAGGCCCACCCCCCATGCTAAGAGATGACAAGAAGGAACCTCAACTAAACCATCATACAAAACAAGGATACAAGACTTCACAACAAAATCCACAATAACATAAGGGTATCTCTGCACAAAATATAACCAACACAAGATGTGTCCAACATAAGGAATAACCAAATAACATCAACATACAAATGCCAACAAGTGCTTCCAGAGGCCCAAGAATAACATAGAGGAAAACAAAGCATTTATGGTTGTTAAAGGAAGAGTGTCATCACAATGTTACATGGGTTACCCTGGCGAATCTTCCTAGGCCCCGGCCCCCAACTTGGGTTACCCTGGTGACCTCTTACAAAACCCGACCCCACATGCAATCCAATGCGGCATCAATTATCTTTCATAAGGACAAGACAATGATTTCGCCATTCCAAGCCTTCTCAACCCATCTTAAGTCCATACAAGCACTTGAGCCATGAGTGAGGCTTTCTCTTATATCTTGTTAATGTGTGATTCTATCCAAAATCCCTAAATAAATATTATTGTTTTCACTTGATTAACAAACTTCCAATGAGTTACCCTGAGACCACTTCCGGGTCTCGGCCCCCATTGAAAGCCACTCCCCTTATGAACAACAAAACTCAAAAGACACTATCAAGGTAAGCCCATAAGCACGACATATAAAGCCACAAGATAATTTGCATTAAGCAAGGCATACACCATCCTACGCAAAACCTTCATAATGAAACTATTTTCAAGTGCAAGGATAAACCCATAGCATCAAAAAGATCATACGAACAATAGTTCAAAAAGAACCAAAAGTGAAGGGCAATAATAAAGCAACACCCTTCTTTCCCTTTTCTCTGGAAGACTGATAAATCACTAAAAACAAGGGTTTCCCATCAAGGTGACAACAAAACTTGATTTCAAAAATCAACATCAAACTCAAAATCGAAGCAATATTACTTTCACAACTCAAGTTACGTAATTCATCTCCATAACAATTCAAAACAACCTCATAAAAATGTTTGACTCATCATCACAAGATACCCAAACAAAAATTTCCCAACAACTTATGATCTATCCAATAAACAACTTAACAATTTCAACAACCATGACAAAAAGGAGTAATCATTCGACAACTTTTTTTTTTTTTTAAATTACTCAACATCACCAAAAGTGTATAACCTGATTACAGAAGAAAAAGCAATAAGAATTCACCCCTATGAAACAGAATGATGAGTAAAAAGAAACAACAAATGACTAAACAGTCGAGACCTCCTACAACTGATATAGCACATTAAGCGAAGGGGCATACAATACAAAGAATTTGATTTGGTGAATGAAGGTAGACAAGTAATCATAAATTCAAGACTTTTACTTACTAAAGTGAGAGAGACATACTAGGGGCAATTGCATTCGGTCCGCTAACATTTCCTTTGATTAGCTATTAAGATTACTAAGAACCTCAGAGTAAATTCTGATTGTCATGCTACAGCCATTCTCATCCTAAATTTATTATAAGTGAAATAGTTCAAGGAGAAGTGTACCAAAATAGGTGTGATCTCCTTGTATATAACATTGATGACGCTAGCAGAAACAAGCAAAGACTACCCCATTTACATTGCTATTCAAAGACAACTTTGAGAAAGGACACAACAGTATGAAAGAAACAAAGAACTGTGATCTAATATATATGCTAATACTAAAATGAAATCGGTAGAACCATCAGTAATCATCGGCCTGAGCAGAAAATATTACTAACAGAAAAATACAGGATTCACACGAAATGGATCAAGCAAGGAAGCTCTCAACCTCAATGAAGTAATGAATCATGTTGCCTCAGAATTCATTTCCATGATTGCCAAAAGATTAGACCTTATTTAAACCTTTGAACTTCCTATTGTGTTCTAGCGCTGCATCAGTGGGAGGTTCCAAAAGAATTAGGGAGGTTAATTAAAATCTATACACCCTACCATGTTCAAGTGCTGCTGCAGTGACAGGTTGCGAATGGAATAAAGGAGGATAATTAAACCATGACAATATTTAGTTTCAAATGCCGTAGTTGTAATAAAATCAAGGAGGTCACTTAAACTGTGACATTTTTTTTTTTAAAGTGCTGCAGCGGTGATAGATGTTTAATAGAATCAAGGAGATTATTTAAATTCTTAAACTTCTCGTTAAGTTCAAGTGCAGCGGCTGAGACTGGTTGTCAACGGAAGCAGAGAGATTATTTAACCTTCACAACATTATATTTTCTAGTACTACGGGTGTAAATATTAATAATTTATAGTGGATATCCATATTTAACAGTATACATATATATATATTTTGATATGCACGGGGTACTCAAAGACAAATATCTTAGCGTCTGCTCTAACAACCAGTATATCAACACATGAACTGCATAAACCTAAACAACTACTAAATTTCATTTGACTGGACAGAGCAGCAACTAAAATGAACCGTGGTGCTCATAGAAGCAATGGAAATTCGGTGTAAAACAGAAGACTAATCATACAAGGAAACCACAGGAGAATGCAAGAAACTAGAGGAGAATATGGTCCTAACCTGGTGAAGAAGCGTCTTAAAATCTATTTATCCATTAGTGAAAACTAGACAGGGCGATACCATTTAGATTCTTTAAATAAAACTCGAAAGATAGCAATATCTTACAGGATAAACACATTTCTTTATAGAGCTATTCCTAAATGTTCTTTCAGGAATTTTTTTTTAACATTTTATGCAAGCGTAAATAGAGGTAGAAAACCGAAGAACCTGATTATCTGGCTATTATTGATGTTGAGATATTTTTCCCCAATTTGCAACCCCAAATTTCTTCTGAAATTTACTCAACTCTATAAGCTTCCAAATTTCCCAAGAAGTATTTTCCGAACCAGGGAACACAATATTCAAGAATCAACTTACTCTCTTTTTCCATCTCATTTTCTACTCTCCCTTTCGTCGGATCCTCTTCTCCTGTTTCTAACTCTTCCTGAATTCTTTCACAACGCTATAGGCTGAAGTGAATGGTGTGTGTGGGAGGATGAAAGGAATAAAATGGAGAAACCCTCATTCCGCCCATGCACCAGGGAAAAACATTCCAAAAAAATCCAGGTTATGAGTGCGCGGTTTTTTCAGTTTCCCCCCTCCTCTTTTCACATGCAAATCCATCATTAATTAGAAGAGGCATTTTTTTCTCAACATGCAGAGTCCCTAACAAGAACACGACTGGGGCTTCATAATGAAGCGGTTACAAGAAGTTTATCCTAAAATTAGTTTGTATGGCATGAGATTAGATAGAGTAGCACACGCAACCATAACTTCTATTATTTACAATTATAGAACACGCCAGCCAAAAATTACAACCACATGAATTCACACACACATTTTCACATATACATACTTATTCATATATATTTAATATAAGTATTCATTCTTGTATAACTATATATATAAAGAATCCATACATATATATATATAACTTGCACATACATAAATATAAAAGAATCCATAAAAATCGAATTAAAACTATAGTAACAAAAGACTTCCCAGCTTAACGCGGTTGGATGGAATAAGAAGTTACCAAAAAAGATGATATATGTACATGAAGCAGTAATTGAGTCAATTACTATTATATTCATGAAGTTAAGTTAGTTTGTTTCATTCAAGTAAGTGTTATCCTGAACATATTGATATTAATGACACCACAGTTAAGGAACTGTTGCACTCCAGTTGGAACGATGACTAGTCACCTAAACAGGTGCTTGTACACTACCAATATAGTGTCATGCAATGAAATTACCAAGATAAGAACACAAGATATCGACAAACAATAGTTATAACATCATGGAAATGCATATATTTAGGAAAAACAACCCGTTTAAGGAATTTGGATATACTACCATGTATATGCATTTATTATTATTATTATTATTTAAAATGCTAAAATTGCAAAGCAAGGACCTCAGTTTACAGAGAGTGAATAGCCAAAAGAAATAAGGCTCTATGAGGAGGACGCCAATAGGAGGGAGAGACTTTAACAGGGAATTTCAAAGAGGAGTCTAACAACAAGCAATTTTCATGCAAATGTGATAACATCTAATCTACTGTGTGATGGAAGAAGAAGCAAGAGAAGGAAATAAATTACTAACACATTGATTTCCATGATTACTACATTTAATAACTATACATTCACAACACATCCAATCAAGAAGGAACCAAATCACATACAGCTTCATGGTCAAGACGAAGTGCAGAGGGGATATTACAAACAATCCATGAGTCCTAGTCCTCCATCCATCTACCCTCACTACCAAAATTCACTTAATACCATTCATGACATTAGTCCACAATAAAAAACCATTACTCACCCTTATCCTAACTTTGACAAGGGAAGCCAACTGTCCACTAGTCCATTCCAAACCTCCATGTCATATTCTGACCCTTCACCTATTAATCTTGTCCAAGTCTATATGCCTTATCAACCATCGACCAACTCATGTCAAGTCCCCACATCATACCATACTGATCCGGTCCAAGTCTCCATGTCATATCCTTGCCATTCAATAATTAATCCAGTCCAAGACTCCATGTCTTATCCTTGTACCTCACATGCTACTCCAGTCCAAGTCCCCATGTCCTATCCTAGTCCTTCATATACTAGTCCAGTCCAAGTTCCCACGTCCTATCCTAGTCCTTTGGTCATCAATCCTTTTCAAGTCACCTCCTCACAAGCCACATCAACATGTCCACCCATATCACAACAAGAACATAGGATCCCAAGTCCACCTTGGCAACAAAATCAAGAGCCTTTAAGTCTTAATGCCAACTTTGACAAGGGGAACACCAATCTAGTTCATGCACCCTTACCACCATCTAATCAAATGCCTATCCATAAGCCACCATGCCCAAGTCCTAATTCATTGGCCTCTTTACCTTCTAACCAATCAAAATCTTCAGTACCCACACCATCATCTAATCCTCCATCAAATCAATGCCCTACATTTAGATATTTAAAAAATAAATTGATGGCATTATCTAAATCCACCCATCCACCTATAAAGGATGTGACCCAAGGGCTACAAGCAAGGAATCAATTATCTCCATGTCATTCAACACATATACTTGAACATACAAAAGAGTCCTCAAACATCATGCCAAGTCCTTCAAGTCAACCATGTCATCCACAACCCCTTGAGCCACTTCAAGAGTCTCCCTTCATAAGTCCAAGTCACCCTCTTTCATGCTCCTATGTTGACCATCAAGAACATGTCAAGTCTCTCCATGAGAAATCCCCTTCCACTTCCATTCAAGCAACCCAAGAGTTATGTCAAGAGTCTACTCCCAAGCATGTGGAAACATCAATCCTTCTTCCTAATCAATGTCATATCATTTTTGTCCAACCTATCCATAATCTATATCATTTTTATGATCAAGATGATATCCATAATGATGAAGATCCTATCCATGAGAAATCTAATCATATACCCATCCATGAGAAAGATATTTCAAATTCACCTCCACCTAGTCCTATCCATGATTCATTAACATCCACTCCCCACGATGAGACACTTGCCTTCATGGGACACATAGACGATATTCCTCCAGAACAAGAATCTTTCACTAGGGACATGCTTGCATATGATCAAGTTATAGCTAAAACCATTGGGCTCTATGACACTAAAAATAATGATGGCTTCGACATTGCCTTGGAAGCACCAACAGAACCATCTAAACCTGACATGTCACATGATCAGGCCAAAGATATCAATCAGGAATATGTCCAACATGAAAATGAAACTAAGACACTTTATCAACTAGGGTCATCTATCTTTGTCAGAGCAGGCTTTCTTGCAGATGAAAATATTACAAGTGACATTGTCCATAGACATCATGATGGGTTAGCATTTTTCTTTCAAAACAATAAATACCCCATCGCAAACAGAATCTTTCAAAGCATGCAATATCAAGGAAAAGGACTAGGCATACATGAGCAAGGCATTCAAGAACCAATACAGCTCCAGGAAAATTACAAACATCAAGGTCTTGGCTATTCCTCAAACAACAAATCAAATGATCTTAGTGGTACCTCCTCGATACTGGGAGCAACCTTATCAAATACAAACGTCAAAATGGAATCCATGAGAAATCCTTGTCATAATATTGATGCCGACACCCCCTCCACCCACACCATGCACCGTCATTCCATCATAAATAAAAATTCCCTTTGGAACCAATAAAAACAAAAGTCATACAAATCAAAAGATAAAAATCAAATTTCAAACGCCATTGAATCAAACAAAAATACAAGTGGACAAATGAAATTAAAATGGATCCTAAAGACAAGTGGATCAAGCAAAGAAAATATGTCAAAAGAAAAAGTCAATCACAATGTGGAGCCACAAGACAAGAGGACTCCCACATACAACACATGTCCACCTCCTTCAAAATGGTCATCAATCAAGGCATATAAAAGTGTTGGTTCCAAACACCATCCCTCCAAAATCTATCATTCACCATCCCAAGTTTGGAAAATAAAAAGTCATTCATCCAAATGTCCAAACAACCTTTCCACATCTACCATCATCTGTCATAATCCTACATCTCACCTAAAATCCAAAAATCCCATGTCACACATCCATCACATATTGGCAGCAACTCTTTACCACAAGGACTCTCATGGCACTCTATTGCGATGTGCGTATTCTGATAATGCCAACTCTAGTATCAGAAAGGATCACAATGACATCAATCAGTTGTACACAAGCGCTATGATCTTAACAAGACAACTCCTTCAACAAGGTCATTATTGGCATATCATGGCACTAGTCTCTACATCGGAACTCTTAGTGGATTTAGAATAGTCAGTGGTCATCTAAAGCATCCAGGCTATCCACAAAATCAGAAATACAAAAAAAATAAATTTGAAAAATGATAAAATTGTCACCCTGATGAAAACTCGGCAAACAGGCATCTTGGTGACACCAAAAATCAAAATGTCAAGAAAATAGTAAATAGAAAAATTATATCCAATGGTGAAAACCTAGCAAACAGGCGCCCGGATAAGTACCATGATGAAAACCTGGCAAACAGGCATCATGTGTAAAATAAATCATCTATGTGGACTCTTACACTTAGGGGCAAGTCGTCTCATTTTCCCATGCCTTCCTCATGACATTGCTATCCATCTAAGCCCTATCATTTCCACACATTTTTCCCACTTACCTCGGTCTTGACATAAAATTGGCACACATAAATCATGTTTTGGGAAAACTTTTGACATGCCTATCCTTTGGTCATACATTATCCGTGAAATGTCATGTCATTGAATGTCATAGTCTTATTGTCCTTATACGACATAGTCCTTGAAAATCATATGACAATTCCATTAGTCTCATGTCTCCCGTCTTTTACCAAGGCCACCCCCTATCCTTTCATGCCTATCACCTATCTTGGCTTTCCCTTGTCAAACGGTCTAAGGATAATCAACATCCCATCTAGTCCTAACCAAGTCATTCCAAATGCATCGAGTCTAATTCATACAAGCACATTATCCAAAACATTACTTGACTACGTTCCTAGCCTGGCTGTAGACCACCATACTTTCGTCACATTATCATCATCATCCTCACATTCTTTCGGGATGCATCCTTCCCATGTCAAATAATGTTGTCATCACCTATCAATTGGTATTCAGCTTGACTAGGGGCACAATCATGTTTTTCCTTGGATTCTCATGTGTAGGAATTAGTCACATGCATTTGTCATAATCCTCTTAAACCATTCAAAAAGACCAAAAAAATATAAAATGTCCCGAAAAAAGACAAAAACATCATAAAATGTCCTGAAGAAAGACCAAAAACATCATAAAATGTCTTGAAGAAAGACCAAAAACATCATAAAATGTCCTAAAAAAGACAAAAACATCATAAAATGTCCTAAAGAAAGACCTAAAAATCATAAAACGTCATAAAGAAACACAAAAAAAAATCCAAATCAATGTCAAAATCCTAAAAAAGGAGTCAAATTTAGTCTGTCATTGTCAAACTATGTTGTCTCTACACATTTGCTACGTAGGCAAGGCCATTAGTCGATGAGTCCCCAAGACATTAGGTCAGTCCTTTTAGGATGGTCCAAATAAAATCATGGCATTTGTCACAATCGTCATAGTGGTCAAATAAGTTAGACATAGTCAAACTTGGGCACAAGACAATCATTCGAAACGCCAATGTCAAAATTGGTCAAAATCAGACAGCACAGTCCAATCAATCATACAGTCAACATCAATCAACTTTACAAAACATATTAGTCAAAACAATGTCAGTCTCGTCACTCTTTGGTCCTCTCCAAGATGTGTCCTTCTTGGAGGTAGACCTTGTCAAAATGTCCTTTACCTTTTCAGGATGTGTCCTTCCTGACAATAGGCTCCGTCAAACCATCAACACCGTCAAATTGGCAAAGCTCTTAAACTGTCAAAACTGTCAAACCGGCAAGAAATCAATCTTTGGAAAACAAAATTAAATGGCTATTAATTTTTCTAATCTATCTTGTCTTATATTTTGACTATTTTGTCTATTTTTGTCTTATATGTTTACTGTCTTTTCTTTGTGGTCATGTTACTAGCTACCTCGAGGATGTCCCATGAAGGATTTAGAGGTGCGATGACGTCTCTTGGCCTATTTTATTTTCTTTGATTGATGTCTATGGATTGTCTCGACAAAAAGACTGGGGCAACATGACCCTGAGTATGAGTTAGGACATTCCTTGTCTATGACTGTCTGTTTTTCAAATGGATGAGCTTGCACACCTTGGTCTATGTCATATCATGGTGTTTGTTGTCCATTTGTGTCATTTTTACTGCCCAATGATGATTAAGAGCAATAAATATTAAAGTCCTATGTCAATGTTTTGAAGGATTTGGTCTAGGAACTAACATGCATCTTCTTTTGTCTTGTCATCTTCTCTGTCTTATCTCATATAGGAATTGCATCCATATCATTATCCACATCTTTTGCACTAACATTTCTTTGTCTCTTCATATTCTAGTCTTCTCATCAATTTTGAGAACACACCCATGTTCTTGGAACTCGTTTGTCCTCTCGAGGGAGCATACCACTACCCTCCTCATCATTCTTCCTCATCTTATTTGGCATTGGGGCATTTTTTGACTTATTTTCTTTGTCACAATGGGACAAGTGACATTATGACAAAGAGGGGCAAAATGTAGACACTTAAAAATGATCTAGGCCTGCAAGCTCTATTTTTACCACTTTCGTCCTAGCATAATTATGACATTTAATTATGTCCTTGGTCCACATTCGACTATTGATTAAATAATTCGTAATTATTTAATTAATTCATGTCTATGATATTCTTCATGATTATTAAATAAATAAATTTTATTTATTTATTAAATACGTCATTAATTGTCCAAGTCTTCCCTTAATTAAATAAATTTTAATTTATTTAATTTCCCTTTTCATTAATTCTTCTGATTATTAAATAAATGAATTTCATTTATTTATTGATGTCACTAATTGTCACAATTAAATAAATTTATTAATTTATTTAATTATTGATCTTATCTTCCAAATTAAATAATTATTTTTATTTATTTAATTACTAATTTCACTTTTCTCATTTTAAATAAATGAAAATATTTAAAAATGATTTCATTTTATTAACTTTCACTCTTTTTAGTAAATAATCTAAAAAAGATTATTTACTTGTCACACAAAATCATCATTTTGAATTAATTAAATTCAAAAAGATATTATTCTTCCAAAAATCAAGTAATCGGGCAGATTCTTGATTTTTCAAATCGAATCTTCAGTTCAAATCTTATCTTCTTGATTTTTCAAATCTCACAAATCAGGCAATCTTATCTTCTTGATTTTTCAAAAATCTTTATTTCTTTAATTAATTTATCTCATTTATTCTCCACCGTCGATCCGATTATCTGAGACATTATTCTAACTGTTCGATTAAGGATTTTTACCTAACCCAGATTAGGGATTCTCATATTTAATCTAGACCTCTCGTTCTAGGTCTTTCTTAGAATTCAATCTCATCCATTCACTCAAAATTGTGTTTTCTATAAAAGACAATTTTGCTCATAATTTTGGAATCTGACAACTTCATTTTTAATTTAGTAGTCATTATAGTCATTTGGCATTAGTAGTCATTATTTCATTTTTATCATATTGTCATAGACATAGGCATAATTATATAAATCCTTTAACATTTGCATAGGACTTGGACATTATTATAGGTTGCTCATTTGAAATCTGAGGGCCTCATTCGTTTGCTGCAAACTAGAAGGTGTAACAAAGGTGAACCATGGAAGATGAAGATTTCTGGTAACATTGTTCTTTTTATTTTCATTACATTTCCTTTGTACATTGTTATTTCATTGGATTTTGATGTTATTATCTAACAAGCTAACAGTCTAATTTTCCATTGATACATCTGCATACCAAGGAGTTTGCTTAATGCTCACAATTGTAGTCTCTTCTTCTATATTGCAAATTTGATTTGCTTCAATATTCGCTTCTACCATTAACTTAGTCAAGCCCTGACGTCTTACTAGTTTAGTAATTTGTATCTCAATGTCAAACTATTGGATTTTGTTAATCCATTTGCATCTTTTTCCTGTTACTTTAGACTGTGTCAAAATATCCTTGATAGCTGGATGAGGGACATAAGCAACCGCCTTTGCTCCAAAAAGATATGGCCTGAAAGCTTTTGTAGCTTTCACTAGTGCAAATGCTTGTTTTTCCATTATATCATACTTTAATTCTGACCCTTGTAATGACTTACTGAATAAAGACACAGGCTGTTCATGACCCTCCTCATTCTTTTGTAACATAACAACAACAATAGTGTGCATTGAAGCGAATGAAAATATTTGAAAAGTTTTTTCAAAATCTGGAGATTTAACGACAAGAGCTTCCTTGATGGACCTTTTGATGGATATTATAAAATATTTCAAGGCCTTTTCAGTCCATTCTATTTTTTTCCTTTCCTCAACATTTTTGATATGGGTTTAATGATCTCAGCAAAGTTAGAAACAAATCTCCTAACAAAGTTAATTTTTCCAAAGAATGACTGTATAGCCTTAACAGTTTTAAGGACAATAATTTTATCAATGGCCTCAACCCTTTCAAGATCTATCCTAATCCCTTCTTTTGAGACAATATGTCCCAAGAGGTTACCCTCTGTGACTGCAAAATGAAATTTCTTAGGGTTCAAGCTAATAACATATTCTAGGGCTTTAATAAATACCTTTTCCAAATGTTGTACATGATCTTCAACCTACTTTGAATAAGTAGTTAGGTCATCCTGATACACCACCATGATAGCATTGATCAAATTTGCAAATAATATGTCCATAGCTCTTTGGAAGGTTGCTCCTGCGTTTGTGAGACCAAATGGAATTCTTATGTATACATATGTCCCCCAAGGAGTTGTAAAATTTGTCTTATACTGTTCAGACTCTTTGACTTTAACCTAGTTATAGCCTGAAAACCCATCCATAATAGACAACAGTTCACACCCTGTCACCTTATGCAATATGGCCTCCATATTGGGTAGAGGATAATTATCTTTGAGGGATGCCATATTTAGATTTTTGAAATCTACACATAGCCTGATATCTCCATTTTTCCTTCTCACAAGGACCAAGTTTGAGACCCACATTGAGTGCCTAATTGGTTTAATGATTCCCCCATCTCTGAGCTTTGCCAATTCTTCTTGCATTTTAGGCTCCAATGTTGGATTTATGGGTCTTTTCTTTCATCTGAATGGCTTAGCATCTGGCTTCAATGGTATTTCACGCTGAAACAAATCTTCCCTATATGCTTTTAAACCTTCATAAGACCAAGCAAACACATGTTTATATTTTCTCAGAAACTCTATCAGCATTTTTCTAATTGTAGGGCTTATCTTCTTCCATATGTACACCTTTCTTGGTGCCATCTTAGTTCCCAAGTTAATCTCTTCAATATCCTCCCTCTTGACTAGTGCTTGCTTCATGAGGGACTCATCATTTCCATCATACACCCTCTCCAATGCCACCAACCCTCTAGGAAGCTTATTTGTTTTAAGTTGTAAGATGTCTTTCCCAAATACTGTCTGCTTTCCATCCACTTCTTCAACAAAGGCATTGAAATCAATTTCTTGGGCCTCATATTAAACTATACAATGGAGGAATTTCAAAAGGTCAGTATCATCATTAAAGACCTGCCAACTATATATGTTATTAGGCACAAAAGGCCTTATCTTGAACTCAATTTGTGATACCCCAGCCAATGTAATATCATCTATTTTTAGTGCCATATTTGCTAAAAAAATCAGCCATTATGTTCTTTGACCTATCAATCCACTCAATTGAGAAGGCATCAAACAACTCAATTGTGTCCCTTACAACATTCATGTATTGTTTCAGTCTTTTATTTTTTACTGCATATTTTGACTTAATTTGTGAAACAACCAACTTAGAATCCCCAAGAATAGCCAGCAACTTGATTTTATGTTTCACAGCTATATTTAGTCCTATTAATAAAGCTTCATATTCTGCCACATTGTTTTTACATTCAAATGTTAACATGAATGAATACTTAAATGTAATACATTCAGGTGAAGCAAATACTATCCCTACTCCATTACCTTCTTGGCTACATGCTCCATCAAAATACATTTTCCACACATCATTGAAGTTTTGTGTAGCATGCTTCTCAATTGGATCACTATTGGTTAATTCTAGCTGGACTGGTTCTATCTTAAAACTTCTAAGATTGACATCACAAAAATAATTTATTTGATCTTGTGGTACACAGTCAACAACTTGGTTCATCCTTGGCTCCCTGTATAACTTCACTTCCTGACCATTTACTAGAACTGTTACATAAGATAGATCAAAGTAAATATTTCCACCAAGTGCTTCATCCACTGTCTTGATAGAAGCATCCCAAACTAAGGAGGGGTGTCAATTACTGTTATATCAATGTTATAGGCCACCTGAGGATAAGATGCTAGCTTTAATTCAACATCTTTCATTATACCCACCATAGGAACTAGTCGGTTATCCATTGCATAGCACTTGCCTCCATTGGTATCCACCCACATTCCAAGTTGTTTCACAACTCCTACTAACATGATATTTACAACATCACCAGAGTCTATCATGCAATTCCTCGACAGCTTGTTATTTATGAGTAATGTAGGTAAAAAAGTATTAACTTGTGGGGGGTTTAATAATGCATTACTAAGGCATACTTTTGGGATATTCACTTTCTCTTTCTTATTAATAGTTTTCATGGCCATCTTACTTTCAAAATTTATGTCTTTCATTCCAATTTTTTATTAATTGAACATCAATGTCTCTATATTCCTTAATTTTCATCATCTCAAGTAGTGGAACACACATCTTTCCCTGAGATAAAGCCTGAGTGAAGTCAAAAGAAGAAGCCTCCACTTTAACCATTTTCTTTTGTTCTGCCATTTCTCCTTTGTATTCTTCCTTTTCTCTTTTACTTGGCTAATCAGGCTTTTGCATTTCTTTGTGTAATTCCTTCACCTCCTCCTTTTTGATAGGCTTCTATTCACTTTTATCATGTTTATTTTCTTCCTTTTTCACAATTCCTTGTGTCGTCTTTTGCTCCTTCATAAAGAATCCCCTGGGGACACCTTCCTTCTCATTCACTTTCTTGTTTCTCAACCAGTACTTATTCTTTGCTTCTTCAACTGCAGCAATGGTTAATCTCTCTATCTCCTCTTCAGTAAGTTTCCTCATACTACATTGAATAGGCATTTCAATTGAATGTGGCTCTGTATAAGCTTCTTTAGAGTCAGAAAGGACCTGTTGTTCATCCATATGGACATTGTGTCTCTAATTTGAAACATCATACTCATAACCTTCATCCTCTGAAGATGAGTACCTCTCCTCAACATGGTGAAAAGTATTTGAAGTCAAATACACTGTGTGATCTTCTCCACTGTTTCCCATCAACATTCCTTCTTCTTGCATTCTCTGGGCTACAACACAATAATCTGGGGAATGTGGCTTATCACAAACTTCACAAAAATAATTGTTATCTACCATATAAGTTCCCTTCTTCCTCAATGGATTAGGATTTTCTTTGTTTCTAGGCCTATTTGTTATAGGTTTTCCATCCTTCAAATTTTTATTATAAGGCATATCATGCAACCTAGGCCTTTCATTCCTGTATGTGTTCTCCTCTTTATATTGATAATTATTGGTTTGTTGAGGATCCCTAGGGTTATCTCTTTTACTGATTATCCCAACAGCTTTCCCATTGTTTTCAATTGTTAGTGCTATCTTATGGGATTTAGCTAAATCTCTTGGGAACCTATTTCTCAGTTCGTACCCTGTTTTAGGATCAAATGCATTCAAATAAATATTCAATGCTACAAAATCTAACAACTTTGATCTAGGAGGTATTTTGTTTTGTAATTTATTGAATCTCTAGTTGAAATCATAAATTGAATCATTCTAATTTATCTGAATGCACATTAACTCATGAAGAGAAGCATCTGGTGCACTTAGATTCCCATATTGCTTTAGAAATCAATCCTGTAATTCTTGGGGAGAATTAACAAATGCTGTTGGTAGGCTGTTGAACCAATCCCTAGCTTCTTCAGTAAGTGACATCATGAATAGCCTCACATGTAAATCTTCAAAAGGTACATCCAAATCTTGAATGAAAGCATTGAAACTCCTTAAATGATCCTCAACAACAATTACACTGCTCCCTGTAAACTTAGGAATCAAATATCTCCAACTTCCATCCATAGGGTAAGGGTATAATTGAAACCATGCTAAATCAAATTATTTGATCATTGTTGTATACTGGTGAGGGGGAGGGTTAGGTGGATACTGATATTGGTACATCAGATTATTGAATTGTGTATAATGATGTGGCACATAATGCTGACCATGAGGTGGCTATATATTTGTATATTATGTGGGAATATGAGGTGGATGATTTGGCTGTCTGTATTGATTCCCTACTTGATGGTAAGGAACCTTTTATGGATCAAAAGGCCTTGCACCATGATTACCCTGCTTATGAGGTGGTGCATACTTTAGGCAACCAACTATCTGATCAGTGTTTTGAGCTTTCTGCAATTTGAATTCTCTCATTGCTTGTATCATCTGGGCTCTTTCATGTTCTTCTATCTCCTTTCTCTGAGATTCAAACTGTGCTTTTACTTCTTCATAAGTTAAAGATTCATAATTTTCTTGAGGAACCGTATCCTCATTGAACTCATTTTGATTATCCTCCATTCTTTGTTCACATTCATGTTGATATTTGAGTCCTTTTGCTTCAATTCTAGCATCAAACTCTGGTTTCTTCTGAGGATTATAGAAAGGATTTCTTTGTTCCTCTGGGGTACAAGGTTCTGCACTTGAGTTATCTCTCCATGTGTCATACCAGTCATAAGTTTCACAATGTTGTCTCAATGCTTTGTCTTTATTTGTTATGCACATGTCCTCATTTATCCTTTTAACCTTATCAACTTTATCATCCTTGTGTGTCCACTTACTACTACTAGCAGGAGCTCCAATATGACCTCCCCTTTATTGAGATCTTCTTCCATTCACATTGTAATGTTTTTGTTAGAGTCGCAACTCACTTTTTTCAAAAGTGAGAAAGTGTTTGATATTTCTTATTCCCAGCAAAGTCTGTACAAGGTTTCTAACTCTATGCTTAAGGCCCTGATTCTGAATGTATCCCCAACAGAGTCACCAATTTGTTAGCTCTAAAAAATGCAGGTAAGAATACCTCAAGAGGTTGCCAATCTCTTAGTACATTTTAGGGTAATAGACAAAGCCAAATGGTTAAGCTTTCTACTCTTTAGGTGATGCTAGACCTAGGTGGGTGTACCTATATGAATTGGGAAAACTTGATTTATGATTATCTCTCTTGCAGTGATTTTCCCACAATGGCAGATGGGAGTGAACAAATAAAACTTGATCTAGTGTAAACTATATGAAACTAAAAACCTAATATGTTCGGTCAATAGATGTAAAAGGAATTGAGTTAAATCAAATGATGGAAATGTAGATACTAGTGCCTTATAGGGTATGCAAATTCAAAAGAAATCTAAAATAGGTACTTCTTTCTGGAAAATATTCAAGTTGTTCAACATATATTTAGTTTATAGCTTGTATAAGCATGCAAGGTTATGATTACCGAGTTCTCCTTAATGATCCAACTGACATTCTCTAATTACTATGATCAACTTAAAGGATTTAATCTTTACATGAAAGAACCAATCAATTGATCATACAGATACAACAAATGTGCATTGATAAACTAGATATAAACTTGTTACACCAATTTCAATAACAAAAAAACACCAATTTTGGAGACAACTTCAATAACACTTTCAATGAACACAATAAACAACTGATACTAGAAATGACTGCACCATATTAAATGATTTCCATTGATATCTCCATAATTTCAATCATGCATCATAGACTCATATTTGTGAAACATTGTATTCTACAGTATCTTTTCTATCCTATCTTCTATCCTATATCTTATGTCTTCTATTTCATTTCTGAAATAGATATTTATACATCAAATACATGAAATGATGTGTCCTTTCAGAAATGTCATATGTTTACATAAAAAATAGATTAAAGGGTAATTAAGCTCTATTTAGCCATAAATGAGTTTTAGCAAGGTGATCCAAATGATCTTGTGCTCGTATGTATCCACATCTCCAACTGCGTTCTAGATCGTGATCTCCATCTTTATCATCTTCTCATTCTGCTCGCTCACTTCTTCTAACATTGTATCCTCTGCAGAAGCTATCCTTATGATTTCATTTAGTATTGAATCACTCTCACTTTTCCATCTGGTAGCTTCTTTAAGTTCCCCTTTGTCATCAAAGAATGTAATCAACATTTTCTTGGCAGTGTTTATCAACCCCTGTTCATCCCCTTTCAATTCTTCGTAGAAGTTTTAATGTTTATTTATAATATGATTTACAGCTTCAATTACTGCACTGTTAGAAGCATCTCTTTGATTTGTTTCTTGAAACTTCTCCATAATTCGTCCATCCATTCTTTTATGCTCCTTTAATGCACTAGGGGTATGTGAATATTTTCCCCAAGTTTATTCAACCAAGATGTTAAATTATTCCGCCTTTTCTTGATTATTGCTACAATTGCATGATGTTTTCCTTGGGAATAAGGACTTGATCCTTCCCAATGATCTCTTGACTGAGAGCTTTTTCCTTGAGTAAGCATCTTGCTTGGCCTCATCGTAATTCCTAGCAAGTCTTTTAATATAACATTTTCTCTCAACATCCTTTCGTTATTTTATTTGTACATTTCTCTCTCTTTTATCAACATCTGAATTTGTGCTTTGTTCAATTTTACAATATTAATTCCAATTTCTGCAGTAGCCACAGGATTAGCTTCTCCAACTTTTAAATTCATGACATGCCCAAATTCCTTCTCAGTGTCAATAACTACTAATTTCCTATGGGGTGGATATAAGGCCCAAATCATCAATGATCCTTCATCTGTATTGTATTTGGATCTTGCATACACTTCTGTTACTCTTTCTTTGTCAAGCTTATGTGTAGCATTCTTGTCCCTTAAGAAACTATCAAAGATAAGTGCAAAATTGAGATCTAGCCTGGGAAAGATCATGACACCAGCATTTTCTAACATTTTTCTCCCCTTTTCAAGGGTTATACCTGTCATTTCCTCATCTACACACTTCCTCAATTCATTCAGCAATTGCTCTTCATTTCCTATAGTAACATTATCAACCTTTTCCCTTATTTCTTTCCCTTTTTGTTTATACAAAAATGCTTTGAACTCTAGGGAATTTATGAACTCATCATCTAAAACAAATGATCTATACTCAATATTCCTTACATATTCCTCTCCACTTTCTTCAACACTCAACTCTGGTTGGGAAAATATGTTGCTAAGTTCTCAATATGGATACCTTTCCTGGTTGGATTTGTGGCACATTATCCTCAGGTGTCTCTTCCCCATAATTTAATTGCTCTGCATTTTGTAGCCCTTGATTATATATTTTAACAACCATTTTAGCTTCTTCTTCTTCCAGATTCTGAATCATATAATCAAAGTGATAGGGTGCATGTTGATATCCTCCAAAGTTTATCTTCATTTTAGTAGAATTAATATACCCTTTTGGGTCAAAGTTCTTTCTGGGTGGTCCTCTCTTCATATTGTACTGAAGCAATTTATCAAGGATCAAATTATATACTTCTTTGGCCAACACAGTGAAATCACCAAAACATAATGTACTAGGCATAAAAGCCTGCTTCCCAAAGGAACTAAGATTCATAACACTGGAATAATCCATTTTTCTGACAATCTCCAAATATGCAATTCTATTTGGGACTATTTTTGGAAAAATGAAAGGGGCATCCTTAAACCCATAAACTCTAATCATGGTAGCTCCCTCCAAGGTATACCAATCTCCCCAATTATGATCAATTGGCCCATTGAAATATTTTGGCTGAAGAAATATCTTTATCTCAACATATAATGAATAATTACAAGGATAATTGTATAATTTGTACAATTTTTTCACAAAATATTCTTCAAAATGAATAAAACTAGCATTGGAAAACCTGCTATCCACAACAACAGTCTACAACTAAACTGGTAATGTTGCACCTTCTTTACTAAATGGAGATATTCTCATCTCTAGAGGCTTTACTCCCAACTCTTGTCCAAAATAGAGTACTAGATGCATAAATAATGAATAATTCCTGAGATGAAAGGTGGATGATCCACCTTTTATATCCATCAATCTTGAATCAAGCCCCTTAAAAATGTACGAGGCATAGTCAAATGGCCTAGAATTGTGGTACTAGATATCTACTATGATTAAAATTGGCACAATTGACATGTACTCTGGGGCATCCACTCCCAATACCTGGCACATTGAGAAGTAAGTGCATTTCATATATGGTTCAAACAAGTCCACATGATAAGGAGGCCCCTCACTATCCTGCAGAGGAACTGGTTTTCTACCCTATTTAACTCTGTGAATTGGAAACCTCCAACCCTTATAAATTGTATCCATTCTTGAGAATTCCTTCTCCAATTCTTAGTATATGATCTCCTCATTGCAAAACCCTTCCAAATTAGAAACCTCCCCAATTTCCTCTTTTGACAAATGTATTTGTGGCTTTCTAGATGGGTCACATATGGCTTTGTATTTTGGGTCATAATGATCAGCTAACAATTTGACCAATTCTGCATTTACTAATATGTTAGGACACACCAGTTTTCCTAAGTTGAGTTTCCATGGATTGCACACTGGTTCAAAATGGCTTATCCGATGATAATGGAAATTAAACAACTCATACCCCCTTATGGTAGTCCAAATGTCTCCTATGAATTTGCATTTATCATCCAGTTTATGAACTTCTACCCTAAGTTGTGCAGACCTTCTGGCTTTAGGCCCACAGCCAGGTAATTGGTCAATGAGGTCCTAGTTTAATCTTTTCTCATTGCCCTCATGTTCGGTCTCAGTTTTATGTTTATTTCCTTTTGGTTGACTACTTTCACCATGTTTTCTACCCTTCAATTTCCCTAAGCTGGGTGATTCCATTTTCTCAAAATGACAGTAATTAAAACCAGAGGAATTAAGGCATAAAAACTTACTGTATCTGCTTGAAGCTTTCAGAATGAAAGAATGCCCTAGCTCCTTGTTCGCCTTGTTGATTCCTATTACAAATTCAACACCAATACTTTCAATTGAATTCTCCCTATTATGTTCCATCACACCATTAATGTGCCAGCTAAAGCACGAGTGAAGTTCCTTTTTTGAAATTCACACTGTCGCATCAAATGTCTTTTCAATGAGACATTTTCAAATCTGGGGTGATATCCTTTTGCAACATTCATTAAACCTTTCGCTGAAACATCATGTAGTATCCCTAAAACCTCCAAGACTCATCAACATTCAAAACCTATTCATTTCTTTAATGTCCTATAGTCTCATCGACATTTGAAGTCTCACTGATGGCTATTGCTTCAATTTTCTTTATCGCTGCGACAATTTCAAGTCGGGAGATGTTTCATTGATATCATTGTGTCTCACCAAGATGCACCCCATGGTATTTTTCTGAGTGCTGAGACATAACCACACTTTCACAGATGAAACCATACTTCGGCATGACCTTTATATTTCTTGCTGATGAAAATAATCTTACCGATGAGGTGAGTTCTATCGACAAGACCTTGAAAACTCGAAAAGACTCATACCAATGTCAATTTTCTTGCCGAACCTATTTCTCCAATATATTCTATTGGGTTAGACTCTCCCCAAAGTATTTCATTGGTGTAACTTTCATATTCGGTGGAACTCATGTTGATAACTTTTCTCTCGCTAATGCATATCTTTATTGGTGCGACATTTGAGTCAGCAAGCATATATGACTTCATCTCGATAGTCTTTTGATGAAATCACTTTGTGCTTTATCGGCAAGACCCGATGCTTTTGGTAAGACATCCCTCTGATATCCTTAGTTTGGCTGAAATGATTTTTCATGTGCTAGTCAGTGAGACCTATATGATTTCGTTATGACTCATCCTGATAATGATTCTCTTGCTGATATGATTCTTCTGTTGCCAAGACAACAAATTGTATCTTGCCGATTGGTAGTTATGAACATTTGGTATGACATTCCTGCACTCCGACCGATAGACTACAAAAGACACACATTAGTAAGGATGCCATATGGATCAGGGAGACCTTTCACCCTTTCTTTCCGATAGGGGTTATGCAATGAAATATTTAGGACTAGAAGGATTTTACTAGACCACATGACAAAATATGGGTAGAATGTTATGGAGAGATAATTTTATGCTTATGATGACTTATTTTGGAAACTCATGAATACAATTGACTGTAAAATTTTCAAAATTTTACAGTTCTAACAGGGGGTGAGAGCACATCTTGTTCAAATTTTTGAGGGTTGAAACATGGCATGGGATATGTGGTTACATACTTGTTCACATTGAGTTCATGTATAGGGCTTGATATTTTAAAGGTGTTCATGGAAGGCTCTGAAGATGCATTGTAATATTTCTTTTTAAATAATACACATGAGTGATGGATGGGTTTTTCCCTCTTGAGGCTTTTCCCAAGGTATATCTTGTTTCATATTTGATGGTATGTTGTCGATTCTTTTGCATACAGATTCTTCATATTTTTTTGCATAGATTTCTCTGTTTGGGTTATGTGGAAATTATGTTGGGTGGATTCATATTTTATTTCAAGGAATCCCCATAAAAAATGTGAGAGGCATCGTTAACATAATGTTATACTATAAAAAATTATGGATACATAACATGTTAGGTGGCAAGACTAGATAATAATACATCGGTCCTATCTTATCTATGGTATCAAAAGGACCCAAAATGTGAGGTTTAAGTTTAGATCCATTTTCATATTAGATTGGTCTTCTATGGTGACACACTCTTAGTAATACTCTTTCACTTATGAAGAATCTCCTCTATTTCATCTTAGCATTTAAAAGCTTTTTTTGATGGCCATGAGCCTCCTATAATTGCTACCTAATCAAAACCACCTATCTCTCCATATCCTACAACAACACTATTATAAAATAAACTATTTCTCCAATGTGATTCCAAATCAAGGGTATCCTATAAGGTGTACAATACAATTCTTGGAAGGGTACCATAGATAAGGAACTATGATGATTTTTTTTTGGAAAATTGGGCCAAGTCGGGGCACTTCTCCCATATAGACTAATGATCACATGCATTCATAGCATATACTCCAAAAACTAATTTACTCTTTTATTCTAACTATTATCCTTGAAGGGATATGTTGTACTAAAGTTGAGTTAAGTGCATAATGCCTTCTGCAATATTGTTCAAAATTTTGATGTGACAATTGGGTCTTTATTTGATATAATTGTATGAGGGGTATTATGTAATCTAACAAAATTTTCCAATAAAACCCACACTATTTTTGGTGTTGTGTATGTCGTATGGACTAGAAAGAAGTGACATACTTTATTTATCTTTTCCATCATGAAACATATGCCATGATATTTCATAGAAGAAGGTATACCTATAATGAAATCCATAGAAATGATATCACATTTTCATTCAATAATCTTGTGGGGTTTAAAAAGTATTTTTGGATGTTAATTCCCAACCTTGAATCTCTAATACTTAAGGCATTCAGCAACAAACTTTGTGATTCCCCATCACATCCGTGCTCAATGGTATAATTGATTAAGGTGTGCATGTTTCTTCTTCACCATTGGATTTTTTGCATATGGATCCATATGAACCTTTGATAACATCACTATGTGAAGATCCCCAATCTATAGCACATATATATGTATTATATGATGTAAAAAACCATCTATATCTAAGGTATATCCTAAATATTTTCCCTTATGGTTCCTTTGAGTTTGTATCTCATGCTATACCTCATGGTACCAATCATCCCTTAGCAACTCTTGTAATATGTGAATCCTCAAATCTATATCCATACTCATCAATACAACCACATGCCATTAAGAAAATTTTAATGTCATTCAAGAATAATAACATGATCTGATCCAAGAAGGTATAGACAACCGAGATTTATTATTATTATGTATAGTACAAGGGAATTTATCAACTCAAGCGGTACTAATGTAAATTCATAATGTATGTATCATTCCTTGAAAGCCATCTTATGAAAAGTGCATCCCAAGGAGAGATATTAAATGTTGAATGTTTCAATTAAAGGATTAGGATATGATTTCAATGAAGGATGGATGTCTTGGTTGCAATGGTGGGATTAATTTAGTGTCAAGTTTGAGGAGATCAAGATTAAGATATTTTTATGATTTAGATAGGATGAAAGGATGATGATTACTTTATTATGTTTAATATGGGATGGATATGATAAGAGATATGAGGGTTTGATGGTAGATATATTATAGATGAATATGGGAATCTAAATGGATGAGACTTGAAGTCCAAAGAAAGAATAAACTAAGGATATATACAATCAAATCCTTGTCATAATGCAGGTGTAACTTCCAAATTTAACACATGGGGAAGAGTGGGTTATTTTAGATGGATAAGGGATTATTCTTATTAAAGGATGGAAGAAAACACATGATAGGTTTATTATGGATGAATAGATCGAGATGGGCAATAGTTTATATGATTTTTATAGGAATAATGTTAGGATAAGGTGGCATTAACCTTGTAATCCTATGAAATTTTTGTTTCCATGTTCCTTGGAATGTGTTCTAGGGGACATGAGAGAAAAATATTAAATTATGGCATGTTAATTATATTTTAAAGAGCACATGTTTATTTCTAATTTGGTAATCTGATTTTTGGATCTAAATTCACTTGCATAAGTTCATATTGAAGTTTTCCTTCACCTTGTTTTCAAAAATTGGTATCAAAGCTAATTGGAAGGGTTTTTGGCTACAATGGGAGTTTTTGTTTTATGGTATATTAGAGATTTTTTAAGAGGATTATTTTCCATGAATTCTATGTCTCACCATGATATTCACAAATTCAATGGTATAGGCTACACAATGTGGAACACGAATATGGAGGATCTCATTGACAATAGAGATTAGTGGTTGCTAGTTTCATAAGAGAGTAAACCAATTGCAATGTCTAATGAATATAAGATAAAATTGGGCAAGAAGGCATGAGGAACCATATAGTTTTATCTCATATATTTTTTCCTCTTGAATATCACCAAAGAAGACAATGCATAAAAGTTGTGGAAGAGGATAAGTGATATTTATCAAACAATTTTTTTTTAATAAATATATCAAAAAAATGATTATACTCATTAAAAATGAAAGTTGGTGATTCTATTGCATACCATTTAAATTATTTTAATCTAATTATAAGTAATATTATATTAGTATATATTAAATTTTAAGATGAAGATAAATGTATCTTCTTTCTTTATTCTTTACCTGAATATTATGAAAATATAATTGTTGTCATAAGTAGTGGTAATCTATAGCCAAATATGGACAACATGATTTCTATAGTTTTGTAAAAGTAAATGAGGAGAAAGTATATAAATGTTGGATCCCAAGATGTCTTGCATTTGTGAGGTAGGTCCAAAGAGAAAGTTCCTAAAGGGGAGAAAAAAAGAGATAAGTATAAAGGAAGTTTTGACTCCCAGAAAGAGAAAAGTAAAGTGTCAAAATTATCTCAAAATTGGGAATGTGAAGGAGTGTACGTGTTGGAAAAAGAAGGACAAACAAATAAGACTGTGGGGGGGGGGGGGGGGAATTAGTTTTCATAGAATACTTAAACTTGTCAAACTTAATTTAATTTTAGATTTGATGAATGAGAAATAAACCATAAAAAATCAACACATCAGAAACATAGAGAACGGCAAGATTTTTTACGTGGAAACCCTATTAGGGGAAAAAAACATGGTGGATGTTACTCCACAATATTATACCTTGTAAATGTATAATGAAGAAAAATAGGAATGCACATGTATTCAGGTACACTACCTAGAGCTCACTACCCAAACAAGACACACTGTCTTACAACAATTCAGATTAGATCCAAAGGGTATGAAGTGAGAAAATATCTTCTACAAAATCCTGATTATAGTTCCAATTAAGCACAGAAACACTCCTTCACACTTCAATTAATCTTCTTCACACTCTGCTCTGCAATCAAATGAATAGATCAATATTCACACTTTCTCTTTCTCTAGCTCTTCCTCACTTCACACACACTTAACTTCACACAAGCAAGCACTCTTATATATCTGCAACATGGAATTACATCAACAACTTTTTCGGCTAAAATATAGAACATATACACAATTTGAACCCAAATTTAAAAGTAAATTTTCAATGCAAATCAAACACTATTGGCTATAACATAATGAAGAATTAAAACAAAATTATTGAGTGTGCCAAATATTCAAATTTTAATCTCCAAGGATCTGTAGCATGTTACAACCATCATGTCAGCCAAGAACATAATAACCCAAACACATAAGAGAAAAAAACTGACCACAAGCACACTGATCAATGTTGACGTGCAAAAAAGATAGATAATGATCTAGAACCATCCACAAGCAACAAGAATCAATAAAGAAGCATCCACAACAACTAAAATTACTAGAATCACATCAAATTCAATTAGGAACACTAACTAAAGCCACTAAAAAACTTTCAAAACACAACTGTTTATAGCATGATCAAATCTTCACATGGACCTCAGAAACTTTCAGTGGATAAACTAGATACACTAAACAATAAACCATTTATTCCATAATGACTGATCATCAACATACTGAGCAAGACACCTTCATGACCTTCACTATTCCATTATCAACCTACAACTCTCTCTTTAACAAATTTCTCAATATCCTTAAAATATACAACCTTCAATGCATCAATGAAAACCACATATTAGCAACATAACCATAAAATTGAACAATCTCCCCCTTTGGCATTGATGGAAACACGTGATGTGAAAAGCACCATCAACACAATTCTCAATTAGGAATTACTCCCCCTAAGATTCTGACTCTTCTCCACATGATTATTTTCCCACAAGGCTCTTCTCCCTAGATAATTCACATTTTTTCACATTTCTCTTCTCCCCCTTTGACATCAATGGAAAATATAAGCATTATCTTTCCACATAAAAGCTTTGAACTACATATCTATACATTTTACTACTTCCCTTGAGTATCATCGATGGAAACATCAATCCGGATTAGAATATAGCTATGAAGCACACAGATTGATGCAAGTAAATGCATCTCTAGTTCTTATCAGGAGGGGTAATCACCCCTATCATCCCTATGAGATACTCAAAAATATCCTTTGGTAATGTCTTGGTAAAAATGTCTGCAACCTATTCTTTGGTAGGCATATACTCCAATCTAACTTCTTTCTCACTCACTTTCTACCTCAAGAAGTGAAACTTGATTGATATATGCTTGGTCTTAGAGTGTAGCATTGAATTCTTTGATATATTTATTGCACTTGAGTTTTTAGAGTATATGGCAATAGGCTCATCATATACTACTTGTATATCTTTCAACATTTGTTTCATCTACAACACTTAAGTACAATTATTTCCAGCAGCAATATGCTCTACCTTAGTAGTAGATAGAGAAATGGAATTTTTCTTTTTACTCAATCAAGACACTAGCTTCTTCCCTAGGAAGAAGGGACCACCACTAGTACTTTTCCTATCATCTACATCTACTTCCATATCCACATTAGTATACGTACTCAAGGCAAGGTCATCATCTTTAGGATACCAAAGCCCAAAATCAACTATTCCTTTTACATATCTAAAAATTCTCTTTACAACAGTCACATGAGATTCTTTTGGATCAGCTTGATATCTAGCAACCATACACACAACATTCATGATGTTTGGTCTGGTCTGAGTTAAGTAGAGAAATCCTCCAATCATTGACATGTATCTTTTTTTATTTTCCTTAGAAGAATCATCATTTTTTGTTAATTTACATTTTGTTACTATGGGTGTAACAACATGCTTTGAGTCTTCCATTCCAAACTTCTTTAGCAACTCTCTCACATATTTGGACTAAGATATGAAAAAATCCCATTGTCTAACTAAGTGACTTGTAATACCAAAAAGAACTTCATCTCTCCAATCATACTCATTTCAAATTCTCTCTTCATTTGATCAGTAAAATTCACACATAGATCATCATCTCCTCAAAAAATAATGTCATCAACAAAGACTTCAATAATAAATTCTTTATCATGCTCCAACATAAAATACAAATTGTTGTTAGTAGTACCTTTATTGAATATGAGCTTTAGTAAGTATTTATCCAGTCTAGCATACCAAGATCTTGGGGCTTGCTTGAGTCCATAAAAGCTTTCTTCAATTGATAAACCATGTATTCCTTATCAGTTGCTTGAAATCCATCTAGTTGTTCAACATATACCTCTTCTTCTAACTCACCATTCAAAAATGTTGACTTCACATCCATTTGATATACTTTGTAGTTCTTATATGTAGGATAAGTAAGAAATAATCTTATAGCTTCAATTTTTACAATAGGGGAAAAGGTTTCTTCAAAATCAATACCTTCCATTTGTGAATTCACTTTACATACCAATCTTGCTTTATTATGAATCACTTCACCTTGTTCATTCAGCTTATTTTGAAAGACCCATTTAGTACCAATCACATTTTTATCTTTAGGTCTGGGAACAAGAATCCATGTATCATTCTTTTCAATCTACGCCATCTCTTCCTTCATAGCTTCCATCCAATGTTCATCATTACAAGCTTCATTGACATTGTTAGACTCGGTCTTGGAAATCAGACAATATTCTTCTACAATCCTTCTTCTAGTCTGCACATCTTTATTCTTGTCTCCTATAATTTGATTTTCAGAATGATTTAGCTTTACATACGTCAAAATTTTAGGATTCTTTCTTCTACACTTCCACTTGTCTCTCCTTCTTGATTTTCTTGGTTTACCTAAACAATTTGAACTTGATTTTGTGTCTGAGAATTCTTCCCTTTGTACTATCTTGCTAATCATCTGAATCATATACACAATATCTGGATGATCTAGCATAGTTCTCATCAACTCTGACATTTTCAGTTTCAATCATTTTTCTCAACCTTCTATTATAGCATAGATAAGCCTTGCTTTTAGTAGAGTAGGGTGCTACCACAATAGTGGTTTACACTTTTCAAGAGATCCCAATTTTTGCTAAAATCACATATTTTTAGAAAATATAATTATTTAAGCCTTGAAAAGTTCCATTTAAAGGATTCCAATTGAAGAGAGTTTGATCAAACCACCTTACACCAAGCCCCCTTGGATATAACCTCAGTAGTTTTAAACCATACCTATAATAGAGTCTCCTTTACACCTATCAAAATGCTGATAAAAAAAAACTTTTGGTTTACCTTTTGGGGGATCAAAATGAATTCATTTAAAATTTATTTTTTGTATGTATTCTTTATTATAAGCTTCCAAAAAAGTATAATTTTAATTAAATTAAATTTGATTATTATATTTATTATTTATTTCTTGTGAATGTAGGTTTTTCACCAAAAATCAAGCTTTCTATTCTACACATGTGGAAAAATAGAAGATTATCATTAAAAAACATTGAAAAATATGAGCACATCAGATATTGAAGTCTTTGATCCAACAAAAAAATTTGTGTGTTATACAGTCTTGTGTCTGAATTGCAATTCGTTTGGCTTCAAAACTTGATTAGGGATAAAATATTCAATAAAACACTATGACACCAATTGGAAGCACTATATATCATAGTTACAAATCTAAATTTGAAAAAAATAGAATTTTATCCTTCATGTAAAAAAAGTTATGTGTTATACGATGAGTTTCACTCCTTAAAAATGGATTTTATTGAGAAAACTAATTTTTGAAGGAGATGGAAAAAGAAGTGTAATATAATTCCAATTTTTTTGAAAAGAATATATTCATAATCCATAGAGAAAATTTCACAGATCACTAATTGCATCATCTTCAAATTCCTGATGGTTTAGCCACTATAGGTGTCCGAAAGTGGACATTTAGTTAGAAAAAATTAGTTCAGTGTTGAGTTTGGCCATAAATTGTAAACCGGTATTGTGGGATCACCCAATAACCTAGAAAAATTCCTTCATCACTCCTTGCATCAAACTTACCTATGTCCTCATCTCAAGTTTGATATAACACTTGCTTCCAAAGATCTTGAAATATCTAATAGTAGGCTTATAACTAAACCACAGTTCAAAAGGAGTCTTACCAAAAATACCATTGACATTTACCCAGTTTACAGTGCACACAATGGTGTTTACAACTTCTCTCCAATATATGTGAGGCACATTTCCTTCTATCATCATTGTTCTAGTAGCATCCAATTTTTTTTTTTCTTTCTCTCTACAACTACATTATGTTGAGGGGTTAAGGGAATAGATAATTGTCTTTTAATTCCATGCTCTTCATAGAAAGAATTGAACTCCTAGGAGGTGAACTCACCACCTCTGTCTAACCTTAGGAATTTTATCTTTAGACCTTTCTCATTCTCTATCATAGCTTTGAAAAAAATTTAACTTCTATAATGCTTCAAATTTTTCTCTCAAGAAAGCAACCCATATCATCCTAGAGTAGTCATCAATAAGCAGCATAAAGTACCTTTCTCCTTGTAGATTTTCAACTTCGAAGGGACCACATAGATTATTATGCACCAACTCCAGTACTCCATTAGAATGATGCTTTTTACTCTAAAAAGAAACTCTAGTTTGTTTTCCCATCTAACATTCCTTGCATATTGTGTTAGTAGGCTTCACTAGCTTAGGTAGATCTCTTACTGCTTGATTGGAGCTTATCTTGAAAATGTTATCAAAATTTACATGACATAGCCTCCTATTCCATAACCAACTTTCATCTATTTGATTAATTAAACAACTTGCAATACGAGCATTCAGGAGAAAAATACTACCTCTTATCTTTGTACCTGAAGCAATTATATTTCTAGAGCTTCTAAGTATTTTGCATCTTCCATCTCTGAATTGAAGATCATAACCCTTTTTCCACCATCTGTCTAGCACTCAATAGATTATGCTTCAAGCCTTTAACATAAAGTACATCATTAGTGTTATGTTTACCACCAATACAAATAGATCCTCAGTCATGAATAACACCAACATTGTTATCTCCAAATCTTACAATCCCACCATCATATTTCTCTAGATTTATAAATTCTATTTTATCACCAGTCATATGATGTGAGCATCCACTGTCAATAACCCACTCATCCTTTTCTTCAATTTAGGCTACAAGAGATTTCTCAACTTTAGCAAAGTTAGTAGCCACTAGACCATTTTCCTTGATAGCAATGAAAACCCATTCATCTTCATTTCCATTTTCTTTATTAGATTCTTCATCAGTCACACCTTCTTCAACATAATAAAATTTCTTTTGAAATCTAGGTTTGTCAAGCTTAGACCTAGGAACTCTTTCAGAACACCTTGAAGCAAAATGACCTATTTTATTGCAAGAAAAGTGTTTCATAGGAAGCATTCCTTTATACTTACCTTGTCCAGGTTTTCCTTCTTTCTTCACAATTAGTGCTTCCATCACTTTTACCTCTCTTTCTTCATCTTCAAATTGTTTAATCTCTTCCTTATAGTTATATGTATTTGTAGAACACTCTCTTGGATCATATCTTTTCTTGTTTCTTTCAGATATAGAAACCTTAAATGCAGATTTAGTCTTGGGGGTAGTTTCACCAAATTCACTCAACTCAAAGGCAGCAAGTTTACCAATCAGCATATCTCTTGTCACATTTGTTACTGATTTGAACTCTTCAATAACATAATCCTTTGATTTGTAAGAGGGAGGCAATGATCTAAGCACATTATCTATAATTTCTTCTTCTTCCAGGGTACCACCAGCACATATAAAGCCCATCACAAGTTCATTTACTCTTTGCATAAAAGAATAAATATTTTCATCTTCACCCATCTTCAAATTTTCATACTTACCTTTCACACTCTATAGCTTAGAGACTGTCACATGTGCATCTCCTTCATACAAATTCTTCAACTTCTTCTAGATCTCATGAGTTGTCTTTAGATCTATCACATTTGTCATTTTCAAATCTGTCAAAGCACTCAAAAAATATTTAATAGCCCTGATGTTAATCTCAACCTCTTTAACGTCATCAGGAGTGTAAGGACCATTCTGAGGAATAAAAGATCTATTCTTTGTAATCCTCTAGAAGGGTTCACCAATACACCTCAAATGACACTCCATTTTGACTTTCCATAGTGAGTAGTTTATTCCATCGAATTTAGGATTGTGCTTCTTGTATGATGTCATCTCAGATCACCTCAAGCTTTTAAACTTGTTTAGAGGAACCTGCTCTGATACCAATTGTTGGAAAAACAAGGAAATACAACTCAGAGGGGGGTGAATTAGTTTCCATAGAATATTTAAACTTTTCAAACTTAATTTAATTTCAAATCTGATGAATGAGCAATAAACCATAAACAATTAGCACATTAGAAACACATAAAACAACAATATTTTTTATGTGGAAACCCTATTAGGGGAAAAATCACAGTGGATGTGAGTCCACAATATTATACCCTATATAAAAGGGTAATGAAGAATAATGGGAATGCACATGAATTTAGGAACACTTCCTATAGCTCACTGCTCAAATACAAGATGACTCACTACCCAAAGTAGACACACTATCTTACAACAATGTGGATTAGATCCGAAGGGTATGAACTAAGAAAATAGCTTCTACAAAAGCCTAATTATAGTTTTGGTTAAGCACATAAACACTCCTTCACACTCTTCTCTGTAGTTAGATGAATAGATCAATATTCACACACTTCCTCTTTCTCTGGATCTTCCTCACTTCACACATAGTTAACTTCACACAAGAAACCACTCTTATATATCTGCAACATGGAATTACATCAGCAATTTCATCGGCCAAAATATAGAACATATACACAATTTCGACCCAAATTTACAAGTAATTTTGCAATCCAAATCAAACACCACTAGCTACAACATAATGAAGAATTAGAACAATATTATTGAGAGTGCCAAATATTCAAATTTTAATATCCAAGGATCCACAACATGTTACAACCACCATGCAATCCAAGAACATAATAACCACAACACACAAGAGAAAAATCACCAACCACGAGCACAATCCGTGTGTACAACAAATATAGAGAATGATCTAGAATCATCCACAAGCAACAAGAATCAACAAAGAAGCATCTAAAACAACTAAAATTAATAGAATCACATCAAATTCAATCAGGAACACTAACTGAAGCCACTGAAAAACTATTAGAACACAATTGTTCATAGCATGATCAAATCTTCACATGGACCTTTAAAACATCTGGTGGATAAACTAGATACACTCAACAATAAACCCTTTAGTCCATAATTATTGATCATTAATGTACTGAGCATTACAATTTCATGACCTTCACCATTTCACTATCAACCTACAACTCTCTCTTTAATAGTTTTCTCAATATCCTTGACATATAAAACCTTCAATACATAAATGCTAATAGTGTTGAAATCAATGAAAACCACATATCAGAAACACAACCATAACATCCAATAGTAGGAATAAGAAAAAGACCGTTGATTCCTCCACAAAAAAATCCTTTCATGATTTTTCTGATTCTTATTTCATTTCAGCTAACTCTATTAGCTATGATGCTTGGCTTATTGATTCAAGTTTCTCCTACTACATGATTCCTTAGAAAGAGTGATTTACTTCTTATAAAGTATATGATGGGGGAGATGTTTAACATGGTGATAACAACACTAAGAATATTTTTGATAAGGGAAAGGTAAAGTTGTGTTTTAGCGATGAGCCAAATTTACCCCTTTATTATATTCTACATATTCTAGGACTTGTGAGAAATTTACTTTCAGTATCAAAGTTAAATGATTCTAGAATGCATGTGGCATTTGACAAGTCCAGTGCAAGTTGGAAGGATGGAGTTTGGTGATAGCTAAAATATCTTTGATAGGGACTTTTTTTAGGCTAAATTTATCTACTTTATGTAACTCTTCAAATATAAATGGCACTAAAAATTCATGTACATTGAGGTGACATAGATTGGGTCACATTATTTAAAAGGGTCTTAATAATATTCTTAGTAAAAAACTGGTTGACAATATTTTTATTGCTTTGTTAGAGAAAATGATATTTATGAGCATTGTATGTTTTTTTAAATAGATTAAGTCTTCATTTCCTAATAGAAAAAATGAGGCAAAGTGATTATTAGAGACCATTCATTCATATGTATATGGACTAGTGGATGTTGACTCTTTGGGTAAATCTCAGTACTATGTCTCTTTCATTGATGATGTCTCAAGATACACATGGAATTATTTTATAAATTCTAACATGATTTTTTCACTAAGTTTAAATAATTTAAAGCCTTAGTTGAGAAGTAATTACATTATAAGATAAAATTGTTTAGATTTGATCATGGGTGTGAATATTGTTCCAACTAATTTGATGAGTTTTGTAAGCATGTAGTTATTGTTCAAGAAAATACTACTCCTTATAATATTCACCAACAAAATGGGGTAGTAGAAAGAATGAACCAAACCTTGATGGAAATAGATAGGAACATGTTGAGTGGTGCTAATATTTATATATGTGTTTGGGTAGAAGCAAATAGTAGTACTTGTTATTTGATTAATAGATCTCCTTGTTCAACTCTTGTTGATAAAACTCCTTATCAACTATGGATAGGTAGAAAGTATTTTGTTTCACACTTAAGGGTCTTTGGTTATGAAGCTTTTTTTCATTTTCCTCAATAGAAGTGATCTAAAGTGTGTCCAAAAAGCTAAAAAATGCATCTTTTTTTGCTATGGTGAGAATGTAAAAGGTTATAAGCTTTGAAATCCTATAACTCATAAAATGATATTTTCTAGAGATATGTTTTTTGGGAGTTTAGAGATTACACAAGAGAAGAACAACCAAGGGAGAAAGATAAGAAAAATATGGTGCACTTCAAGATAAAGATAGAGAAGCAAGAACATGCACACATGGAAGAATAATGAGATGGATCTAAGGATGGAGAATAAGAAGAGGGTTCAAATACTTTAGATGATGTGTAGGAGAAGCACATAAAATAAGAAGAATAGGTAGAAACCATTACTTGTACCTTGAGGAGGTCCATAAGGCAACAAAATATATTTGATAGGTATAGCCCATAAGATTATCATTGTGTATTTTTTTTGTTGAGTACTGAAAATGAACCTAGATCCTACATGGAGGCTCTCTCTTTGGAGGAAAGTTAGTCTTGGTTGTAGGCCATGTAGGAGGAGACTATAGATTTTGATAGATGTAACACCTTGGATCTTGTTACTTTACCAAAAGGAAGGAATCCCATTGGATGGAACTGCGTATTAAAAATGAGATTTGTCCAGTAAATGGTCGGTTGTAGTACGAGGAAAAATCAGTGGTTAAGGGATACTCCCAAAGAGAGGGAGTTTATTTTGGTGAAATTTTCTCTCCTATTACTTAAAAAAGTTATATTAGATTCATATTATCTATTGCTTTTTTTTGCGATTTTGAGAAAGAGAAAATGGATGTGAAAACTGCTTTCTTTCCTAGGGATCTTGAGGAGAAAATTTATATGCGACAACCTACTATTTTCTTTGTGAAAGGAAAAGAATAATTGGTTTACAAATTGAGAGATATTTGTATGGCTTGGTTTATAGTCACCCACGATGTGGTACCAAAATTTTCATGCTTTCTTATTGAAGTAGAGTTTTGTTAGGAGCAAGGAGGTTCATTGTGTATACATTAAGGTTATTACTTATTAGACTCTAATTATTGTCTTGTATGTTGATGATACACTATTTATTAGTAATAAGAAGGTGATCATTAGTGAGATCAAGAACATATTTCTAGAATGTTTGATATGAAGGACATGGGTGTTGTAAAATATATTCTTGTGATTTGGAGATTAGTAGAGATTGAGTTCATTGAAAGCTTTGGTTAAGTTAGAGTAAATATGTTGATACCATTTTGTAGAGGTTCAATATGCATGACTATAAGTTAGTTAGTGTGATGTCATAATATTGCATCCCCATGCAATTTCACATCACATAGCCCTCCCCTTTTTAGGATGTTATGGTGAACTCATCCAACACCCTAGGATCACCTACAAGTCAAAAAAACTTCCATGAGATATAAATGGCATAAATATCATGCTATCATTAAGGATGCAATAATTCAAAATAGAATATGGTAGAGTACATATGATGTCTTCCTTATAAAGGGAAGGAGGTGAATAGGATTATACAAGATCATGACAAGTTTCTTAATCCTATCACATGACACAACTAAGTCTTAACAACCTAAGATAAGTTCTTGAAAAGACAACTCATCCTTCTAGAAGCAATAATAGAGCCTAAGTAAACTTAACATCTGAATATGTCTCCTAATTACCTAGTGATTGAATGTACTAGTTGCAAGAAATTTATTCACACCAACACCCTCCTTAAGTGAAACTTAGGAGAGAATATTATTATGCAAAGATGCAAGGATCTAATTATGTTAACATTTTTAAAAATGGATCATTGTTGGAAATTGTTGACAAGTTTTTCTCTTGATTGAGAATTGACTCTTGATGCATGTTTATTTTATCATTGGATGGGATAGAATCATCTTCACTATGATTATTAGTAGAAGGATCTTTATCATTATGATTAAAATTTGAGGTTGGCATATTGTCAATGTGATTATCTAAGGTTGAATCTTGATCATTATCATCAATAGTTATTGTTCCTTGATCAACAAGGTCTTGGATGAGATTCTTTAGTTTCATACAATCTAGCATGTCATGAACTTTTGGGCTATGGTATGAATAACAAGAATTATCATCATACCATAAGATCTTGAAACTAGGTTCACCTCCATTTGGTGATCTAGGCAACTGATAAGTTTAGAATGGACTAGCTTTTTTAATGTTGATTTGATTGGTTCCCTTAAAGGAGTGTATTTACATTTAGTGGTGTTGTTGGATTTCAAGCATTGTTGTGGCTAAGGTGATTGTTGTGTTTAATATGAACTGTTTTGGCGTACATCCATTTTTTGATGATCATGAAGATGTTGTTGATATAAATCAATGTTTTGATGATGTTCAAGGTGTTGTTGATATAAATTGATTTTTTGATTATTTTGATAAGGAATCTATTAATTTTGTGATGGCATGATGTTTTGACATTGATATTGATATTTGTTGATGGTGTTTTCTGCACAACAACAACTCAGATAGAATATGGAAATCATATCTCTCTTGAAAGGTAAATCACTATCAACAAGCCTCAAGAGATAACCCCAAGGTCTCTAATGTCAAGTCTTGATAATGCATAAACAACTCAGTGATAATGTGAAAATATTGGTAATCACAAGGGGCCTTACAAATGAACAATGTTGGAAGTGTACCTTCATCAGATGCAACAGTATGGTGATTCTTTTAGTCTTAAAACTAACCTAGATTCAAAATAAACAACAAAAGAGATAAGGGTTTTAGAGAGGTTCAACTCTAAACTAACTCCTAAGATCAATCACAATAATGATGAATGCTGCAAATGGACAGATCTCCAATAAAACCAATCTCTGCTTGATCAAGGAAAGCCCACAACTCTGCAGAAATGTTGCAATCTTCTAAGGAAACTAAATATTTTTAGACTATGAATATTCATCCACATACTCAATAACTAGCGCAATGTAAACAAGCATCCATAGTTGAACTTAGCACAAAATAAGGCCTAGACTAACTTTACATAGCAAATTACAATCAGCAAATTGCTAAAAGTATGGACCAGAGATCAATCAACATCATTAACATTTTACCATTATTGCAAAAGAACTAAAATCTAACATCTAACATTCAGAATTGAGAACAAGAAACCATAAAATGTCAAAGTGTAACACAAAGCTTTTCAAATCAACAATCCAATTGCATTAACTTCTCCAGCATTACATAACAATTTCCAGTCTCTCCTCTCTCCTACAACTACTGACTTCTCTAATTTAGCCGATTCTGGCTTTTACAGTCTCTAATAAGCTCTTCTAATCTAGTCTAACCTCACCCCTTACAAATGAGAAGGTACTGGCCTTTTAAAAAAAAAATTGAATCAATGGTCGAGATTTAATTCATCCAATGGCTGCAATTGCACTTCTAGAAGCATCAAGTTGTTACATTTAATTTGGGAGCTTATGGTACATCATCATCCAATTGCATAAAAGTAGTTACATCATGGAACAATGAGAAAACAATATTATGCCAGCCTGTCATTAATGAAAATTCTGATTGGACGATGAAATTAGCTTCACATGTCTTCTAGAAACTCCTTCCAGCTATAGATAGTTTGGGCACAGATTCATACGCAAGTTCCTCATTTGATATTTATTTAATCCTAAAAAATAGATATCATCATTAGTAGCTCACATGTTAAAAATCCAATCCAAATTTAACTTGAATATAATTTTTTAATGGGAACTTTCCATTTTTAGAAATTTTTCCATTTTTGGAAATTTTGATTTTCAAATTTTTTTCTCCATCTCAAGAATTTCATTTCGGAACATTTTAAAATTTCAAGAAAAAATCCATTTTAGAAAAATTGCATTTCGAAAAATTTCCATTTTGGGAAAAAAATCATTTTTGAAAATTTGGGTTTTGAGGGGGTCTTGGAATTTTCCAAAAATGGAAATTTCAGGATTTTGAGGGGTCATGGAAATTTTGGGATTTTCCTTCAGGGACAGAAATTGCAAAATTCCCTACAGGGTCAAAATTCCCTGCAAGGTCAAAATCCCCTAATCTCCATAACTTTTTTTCTAGAAGGAATTCTCAAAAAGTTCAAAAAGCAACTCATCCTAATTTTTCATCCTCTATCCATAGGTACAAAAGATATTTACATATAACATTGAAAATTCAATTCAAAATCCCTATTTTCAAATTCCAACATAGGAAAATTTCTCCTGGAGCCTCAAAATATTGTCCTCATCAAATCTAGTCTAGACTTAATCCCAAAATAACCTCCCAAGAAGAGAAAAACCAAAATTTTACAAAGCCAAGAGGTAGAGATGCAAAAGAAAAAAGAGGGTCCCCACCTTCGGTGGGGCATGTGTGTGAAAATTGCACAACAATATTATTGATGATCTTGTTGGATGATGTGTTGTTGAGGTATGAATGAATCCATCCCAAGGTTCTCCATGTATGGATTTAACATGTTCAACTATGATATATTTTTTTTATTCAAGTGGTAAATGCTTTTGACTGGAGCTATGAACTGAAATACAATGATTCAACAATACCACCCCAACGGGGATTGAACCTTGGTGGCAGGAACAACGATTCGACCACTAAACCATCACACCATGCCAATACCAGAAATTCAAGTATGATATATTTATGTTTGCAATGTATTGTTACTTTGAATGAATGTTATGATGAGAATGACTCATGCTTTGATTGTTTTCTTGGATATTGGTGTTTTCAAACCCTAGGTTCATGCTTGTATTTTGAACATTGTATAATTGGTTGATGTATTGATTTGTGAAGCTTGTTTGATCTACCATATGACAAGATGTTCCAAAGTTTTGATTAGGCATACCCCTATTTGTTGTGTCATTCAAGTTTGTAGGATATGATGAACTTATGTATAGATTTTACAAGAGAATTGTAAAACATATAGGATCAAACTCTTGTATTCCAAGGTTTTGTTGGTTGAGGTTACTCATAATATATAAACTTTGGTTTTGTTCCATGTCTTTCTTGCATTTTGATCATTTTGTAAAAGTGAACCTCTAAGTTCTTTAGGACCAATGATGTAAATGGATGATGAAAGAGGTCAGTGATATGGATGAATGAAAAACTCACAATCTTCAACAATACTAGACTTAAGGTTTTTTTCTTTTCTTTTTCGATTTAACGATTCTAATGAACCTGTAAATAATAAGAGTAGGCTTGTGACTATAGGACAAAATTGTTAAAAAGGATATTTTTCTAATCCAACTAAGTGTATGAAAAAGGATTAATTTCCAAACATATAGCTAAACTAGGTGATTTGGTGATGAGAACCTAAGTCTAGGAGGTTATTGTGTCCAAAAATTTCAAGATGCTTGTTGAGGTGAGATGTCAAATATGTTGAGATGGATGGGAAAATTGATCGTAATGAGTGAACTGTTGATCATCAAAGTTTGCACCTCTCCAACAATCTTATATGAAATTTAGCGAGTGGGGGGAAAATTGCATCTCACTAAATACCTCTGGGGTTTTTTATAGAAATCCAACTCTTCTTTTGGGGTTTTGAGATAAGGGAGAAATGGAAATGTAAAGTTAAAACACAAAAGGCAATACACCAAAGCTTTTACAACATTTGAAAACTCAAATTATTCCTATGATTGATATAAAGGACACATAATTCCACAACCCTTCATTGTTGGAAAGAGAATGAAAAAAAAAGGCTAACTTCAAACACAATGTAGTCTTTCAAATATTTCTACAGGTAGTGCTCATTGAGGTCCAATCAAACATAAAAATAATCTTAGAGTAAAAGAATCATATTAAAAAATTATGAGAACCATTTCTTCCAATACAATATATCACATAAAATAAGAACTTTAAGATAACAAAAAGGTCCAATTATAGTCCAATTTCCCAAAAGCTACTATTCCATTGTACAAGCATAAAGCATAGAAATCTGCTATTGAAACTACCAGGATATAGCTTATAAGACAATTTTTCATTCAAAAATGATAACATAAAGAGAAAGCTTGAAAAAGGTCATACTTGCATAGTCCCCAAAATTCCTCAACAGTTTGTGCTTTAATTAAAAACTAAAATTTGAAACCAAGGTCAGATGCCAATCCAACAATAGTTTGAACCTTAATAGATATAATTTTCAGGAATAAAGTAGTTCTATAACTTGCTTTCTGAAATATAGTTCATAAACTCTAAGAAAGTTTAAAAGGAAAAAATTCGTCTTGGAAAGATAAAAGTCTCTTATCAAAATAAAAAATAAAAAATCTTAAAATCTCAAAAATCTTATTTTTTCCTTGTCACTGCCCTCCTCATATAGACACTTGAAAAAGAGAAACTTCCTCAAAACCAGAAGTAGTGACTGCCAGGTGTTGTCGATTGATAGCACACGATCTGGGTATGTGCAGGATCATGATGGGTGTGTGGTTGACGACTATTTTTTAACCCAAAATTGATGAAACAAAAAGGGTTTTTAAAGGAGATTCTCAACTTTCCATTGATATAAATTATGCTTTACTTTGAATTTATTAAGTAATTTTTATGCATTTTCTATTCAAATTAGAACTAAAGTCTTGATTGATAGGCCGATTGAAAAACATCTATAGCTTTCAAATGGTATCATATTTTTTGAATCCAAAACATGTGTCACATTCTATGCTTCAAATACTATAGGATTAAAAAATAAAAAATTGAATTTCATGAAGTCTTGACCGAGTTAAGGTGGTCAGACATATGAGTTTTTAAATTTTTTTAATAGTTGTAATAAAAAATTCATAATTAATTATTTTCTTGAAAAAAATTACAAAAAAGTATGCATCACATTGAGGCATGAGTCATCTAATTGTATCTAAAATATTATCATTTTATTGTGGTTAGGGTGGTCAGATAGACACCTACTTCTTATTTTTTCCTAAAATTTAAGTACCACCGCATTGAAATTTGAATTTTCATCAATAGATTTTATTATTTAAAACCTAGTAGTTTAGAAACCACATTCAATTTTCATGCATTCTATTCTTACATATTTTGAAATAATTAGATAAATTATTCAAATTTTTATGTCAAGTTTCCAACTCTAATTTTCTAATTTTTGCCACTTAAGGCCTATTTTTCCATGATGATCCCCGCATACAATTTGAATCCGATTACGTACTCTTGCTGGGTCACAAAAGGATCTTTGTATTAACTTTTCAGCTACTGCATTAATTTTCTCTAGATATTTTAGCAAAGATAAGACCCAAACATGATCAGATCCTGGGAACAACTACCCGACAATTGATTGAATACATTACTACAGAGGTATCGTCTCAAAACTTCCATCCCAAAAATTGGGAGAAGAAAAGAAAAATGAGGTTAGACAAACTCCGCAAGTAGAAAACTTCGTAGGTGGTGTGGATAACCCGTCACAAGGAGATGACATGTTGGTAGGGTAGAAACTCCTGAGCTTGTGAATATAAATCCCATGGAAACATCCTTCAAAAAAATGCGTGTCTCGAAACTCCTCCTGAAAAGAAAATAAAAAAGGAAAAAATGCACAACCAACATATGGCGCATTGCACATCCTTTTTAATATTTGTTTAAGAATGGGTACACCTAACACCGAAGATGTTTATTCAAACCCAAAAGATAAAATGGCTAAGGAAAAAGAAACCT
>VDFB02170677.1:0-10614 GCA_007258455.2 Sequoia sempervirens | reverse complement strand
TCAAACTTCTAAAATGAAAATTTGGGGCCAACCCAACCCTTCTTACTAACTATTATGCGCTAACTCACAATGTTAAACATTTCACATGCCACATTTAGAGTTGTTTTTAAGGAATATAATTTTTATTCATCTCAATTCATTCAATAAGAACACCTAGATATTATTCATTTGCATAATCAAAGCATTCCTTATTACACTATCTTTTGGCATCAACATCTAGGCCACTTTTTATCTTTTTATTCATCTCAATTCATCTAGGCTATTTTTTTATCTTTTTCAAAAGTCATAATTATATTTTAGAGGCACAAGAGAATCCAATCCCGCTCAGCAAAATTCCAAAAGTGTGCTTAACACTAGAATTTCAGAAAAACTAAAGAATATAAGATAAAGCTAAATTAAAAGTAGATATATGAGTTTATATGCACAAAAATACATGCACCAAAGTTTAGATCTAGACACTTAGGTTTATAAACACCAATTTTAGTACATCATTACCAAGGTTGATATTTTAGAGTCTAATGATGATTTAATGCCACTTGAAAAATAATTGTGATATAAAATGCATGGCTTGTTATGGCTAACCTCCTTAGCCTTTTTTACCTTGCCCACATTTGTGTCCTAATCCCCTTTTATCCCATGTTAATTTTTCCTCTTAGTTTGGTATAGGTTTTAATGCAACAAAATTATTGATTCCTAATAAATGTGGTATTTAAAATGTCATTAAAACCTATTATTTTACCAAGGGTTTCAACACCAAAATTAACCTTACATCACCACTATATAGTAGTTATGCATTCATCACAATATTTTCATAGTTCTAGACCTTCTATTAAAATTTGAAGATTCACTTTAGTGCATTTAAAACATAATTTCAAGGGAAGAAATGATATTTTCTCTTCCTCTTCCCTTTCTAGAACCTTCCTTTCTCCTCCCTTTTGTCTCCAAAGTTATTTTAACATCTTTTATAGAGTTTCGAGTGATTATTGAGATTACCATTTTCTTTAAAAGATTTTGCAAGGATCATTCCTGAAGTTATCTATCACCAATAAAACCCACAAAGTGTCCCTGACTTCATCTCCTAGGTAAACCCATTATCGATTCTCCTCTCTTAATGTTAATGATATTTTATGTTGACATGGCTTCTTTAATTATTGTATTTACTTTCCTAATGAATAGTGCTATAAAATTGTAACAATTAGATAAATCAACATGGGATAGGTTATTTTCCTCTATTTTTTGATGGGGTGGTTCCCTTGTATTACAAGGAGTTCTTGAGTACTTTTAATTAGAATGCAAAATAGAAAATAAAATGGAAAAAAGGAAGGGATAGAGAGAGATCCGTATCATGGAATATATATAGGGCAACCTAAGTTGCTCAAGAACAAACAAGAATATGTAGGAAAGAAAAGGGAGTATGTTTGCAAATTCAAAATAAAAATATAATCTAATTCATGCACACATTATTTAAGCTTAATGGGCATAACTTTTCTTTTTGATTAGAGAATAAAAGTGGGGTTTTGAAAGGGTCCAAACCTCTATATGAGAGAAAAAAATATATGCAACAATGAAGCTCATACAAATCGCATATAAAAACTAATACTAAAAAATATAAGACTCGACCCGTGACAACAAAAATATACTCAAACAACAAAAGAACCAAAAAATGATTACTCTAGATTTTAGTGCTATCAAGAAGAGAGGACCTTTCCGCTTAAATAATCCCATGACATGAATTAAAGCTCTACTTCGAAGAATATGCCACACCATTAAATTATATTTAAGGCCATTGCAATATGAGTTATCAATTTTCCTCGTCTCACCTCCCCTAGGGCCTCTAGAATGAATTAATTTTTGAAGCTCTATGATGTCCCTAACAAATTATTTATCTAAATAAATTTATATTTTTTATTAAAAATGCTTAAAATTAGATTTGCAAGAGGTCAACAAGGAGATATAGAGTCCAAATCTTTCATTTTTATTTATGTAAGGGGTTTTCAATACACATAAATGTGTTGTAACACAATAATACAATAACTACAAGAAAAATGAAAATATTGTAACTACACTAATTAACTTAATCTACAACACACAAACTACAAAATTACATGAAATTGAAGAAGCTAATATTTAATCACCATGAGAGTTGTTTCACAACCTCTAGATATGATACTTCCCTACAATGCTAAAGGGGTTTCATCCTATGACTCATAAAATCAAAGATTTTTTACCCTTACATTTGATTGTGTTAACACAAATGCTCAAACCAATATTGACAAGGGTTTTTTTGGTAGAATGTGTAATGCCCCTCAAATGTTGTTCTTATATGATATCTTTCTAATTCATAGATGGTATGAGATATTTCCACAATAATAACTAAGGTTACACAAGGACCAATGGTAGAAAAGGATTCAACCATTAAATTAATTTAAGAATGGTAGTCTTCAACCTCGAGTGTCATGAGTAAATGTGAAATTGTTCCCTAAATATATGATATTTTTAGTAGTAAATATCCCTCTAGAGTAGTTTTGACATCAAAACCAACCATTAATGGTACCCTACATCATGCAAGGAGGTAGGTGGGAGTGAACAATAAAAAGAGGTGAGATTTTTGGAGTTTTGAGGTTAGAGATACCTCATGTATCTTTTTACTTGTTATGGATCAATATTCAAGGGTATCATAGGAAAGATACTTGAGAAAGGAAAATTTTGAAACTTTAACAAAACAAGGGAAAAGAAAGGTTTGATAGAAGGGATGATACAATGGAAAAATCTAAAATCTTGATAGATGAAGTGAATAAAGGTTAGATCAAGGTAATGGTAACAGTCAAAGGAAAGAGAAAGATTCAATAGATATGGATGATGAGATGGACAACTCTAAAATCCTAATAAAAGAAGGGAATTAAGGTATGTAAAATTAAGGGAAAAGGGGACATGATGGTTCTACCTTCCCAAAAATACTTTCCCTCATGAAATTCAAATTTGGATGTGTAAGAATATTGACTCCTTTCTATGTAGCATCTTTAATTGGAAAGTCCTTCCATAACACCAAATACTCAATAATGGGTTTATTCTTAAATTTTATTTTTTTAGTTTCCATGATAGCTTCAAGTATTAGAACAAGTCTTCCTTCACCATCTAAATATGGCAAGACCATGTTCACATAATCAAAAGGGCTAGGATCAGTAGATGAAGAAGTAAACATTATCAGATTAGTAGAGTCAGAAGGAAAAGTATCTGTGTATATTTGTAGTTGGTTGTTAGGCTTAGCTATAGAGGATTTTTGTTGCTTAACATTGATTTGGATGGTACCACCATCTATGTGGTCTTGTACTATGTGTCTAAGATGCACACAACATTTGGTATCATGACCAGAGACTGTGGTATTGACAAAACTCATGCGGATCATACTAGATAGGATATAGTTTATCATCAAGCAACGGTCTAATCTTTGGGAGAGTAATTAATCCATATTTTAGTAATGTTTTAATAAAATTAGCATAGGATTAAGATAGTTTTGTAAAAATTCTATTGCATCCTTTTTTTCAGTAGGAATAGAAACTATATTCACTACTACTTTATTCCTTTTTTACTCTCCAAGGATAGAAATGGCTAACCAATTATTAGGATGGGAGGACAAGGAGGGAGCCTCATGCTGCATCACTATCTACTAGTATTCTCTCAATCGAGCACATATAAGGGTGAAGGAAGTATATTTCATTAGGAGAACCTTCTCTCTCAATGTCAGAAGCAGGATTTTGATGAACACTTGTTGAACATCAAAATCTAGTAGGGCATAGGAGATTTGGGAGAACAAGGATTGATACTGGGAAATGAAATCAGTTACTTTTTCATGATTTCCCTAGTTACAATGGATGAGATCAATGAAGGTGATCTTTCGTTTGATTTTCTCCTAAAAATATTGTAAGAACTTATTAACCAATTGATCAAAGGAAAAGATTGATTTATCAAGAAGTGAGCAAAACCATTCTAATGCAGCATCCTTGAGGGATCATAGGAACAAATTTGCTAACAAAGCATCATCATCAAATAAATTATTACACATGGAGGTGAAGGAAAATACATGGTTTTGTGGGTCACCGCTACCACTGTACTTATCAAAATTAGGAATTTCTACCCCTTGGGGTATGGGAACATTTAGAATAGTGAGGGCTAGAGGACTATGGCAATAATATGGTTGCAGTGTAGATTGAGATATGGAGCTAGTAAAGTTAGCCAATTGTGATTGCATTTGTCCCATTTTTTCTAAAAAATCATTCAAGATGGGATCAATTGGTGAAGTTTGACTTGTTGAGGCATTAGAGGCTTGGGTTTTGGATGCAAGGACTTTGAATCAAAAAGGGATGTGATCCACTATGATCCAAGGACCATCTTGAGGCACTATTTTTGTATCATCAGTAGTGGTAATAAAGGGTACAAAAGGACTAGTGTCTACCATATATGCAAAACACTCTTGACATCTGAACATACAACTAGGTTCTAGTGATTTCTGATTAGACCTCTTGAGGGTTACCCAAGAGAGAAGTGTATGAGGGGACATGGGTCTCTACTATGTTAGCTATCCCTTAGAGTAACTCAAGGCCTTTGTGGTATGAGATAAGCAGATCCCTCGAACCGTTAATAAGAGGATGCTTAGTTTGAGTGTATGTTTTTTATTTTGTTAAAGAATTTTCAAACTTTCCAAGTATCTCTTCCAAAGAATAGATCTACTCAATAGGATCCCTGAGAGTAGATTCATGAACTTTATAGGAGAGGAAGAGTTAGAATGAGTTCTTGGTTGAGGATTTGTTTTCATTTTTTTTGATGGATGGATGAACTCAAAAAGAGGCTAAAAAACAGGCAATAGTCTTGCACTAAACTCCTCAAAATCAAGACTCTAGTCTAGGGAGGACTGAATTGTCTCCCAGAACCCATATCTAGATGTTGATAGATTCTTCTAACTATATGCCCAAAGATACTGGACTGGGTTGTGAAACTCATAAAAAGTGTCACAACACTCGATCCAACACACATATAAACAAGAAAGAATATAATTTTCAATAAAATATAAAGGTAAGGATAGGTTCATGTTAGGTTCAACAAAATGTAGAGGAAAATGACACCCTTCCTCTCCCCTAAGGGTGAGTGTTCCTTGACTACCTCAAGGATCAAAGGTCAAGTGAATGGGATGGAAGGAAAAAAGGAAGTTTGTTTTATATTTTCTATTTTATGGTAAATTAAGGGAAACAATTCTAGGGATCGAAAGAGCAGGCTCCATAGTTCTTGTGAGAAAACTAAGAGGCTCTCAGCCAAGGATGACAATGCAACATGTGAATGTCCCCATGAAGTGTTGTAGTCTCATACTGATTAAAAATAAAATTTTATTTAATGGAGACGACAAAGATCCAACTAGCTATTTGAAAACTAAAACATGAAAGGTGTGTTAAACTAACATAATAACAAAAAAGGAAATAACATGCATAGATTAAACAAAAATAAATAAAATTTATGAAGTGGAAAAAAATAGAGGAACTCATAAGAGGTGCATGAAATGAAGCCTCCTACAATGCTCCAGCTTTAAAAATTACACACACAAAGATGGAAAAAATATTGGGGTGGGGATTTCCTTAGTCAAAACCCCATGTAGGTGTTCCCACCTCCATAGATAGCCAAATAGATAGATAGAAAATATAATAGACAAGCAAGTAAATAGATGAGATAATAAAAAAGTTAAAATAATTGTATTCTACTTGATGTGAGTATGATAGTGCAATAGAAAGAAAGGATGTAGTTACCCTCCCTTTAGCAAGCTAGTTGATGTTGAAGGAGAGTATGCAACACTCGAAACGTGCCAAGAGAACCAAAGTGTTGGTGTAGAGAGAAAGAGATCAAGAGAGTGATATAAAATGGTGTAGAATGCTTGAGATGAGGAAGAAATATTGAGAGAAAGTGAATGGAGTGAGTGCTAGATTGAATTAATTAAATAATGAGAGGTTAGAATGGAGAAAAGGCATGCAAATGGGCATTTTCAGTGTGTCTACAAGCCATAGAGGTGTTACAATTCATAGGTAGGAAAGAATTTAAATGTCTCAATGGCTACACAGGCAAGAATATTTTTGAGGTGTTTTCATGATGCACAAATGTTTGTGTGTCACGCTAGCGTCCGCAATAAAAAAATCACTTAAATAGGAAAAAATAAAGGGGTTAAGATTGGAATTAAAGTTAGGAAAAATAGGGATTGTATTATCATTTTTAATTATTCTAAAGGAAATGTTATGGAATGTAAAATTGCACAAGGTGCATTTTTGGCATTACACCTATTTGTTATCTCTCCTTCTTGTAGTACCTTAGATCCTCTACAAAACATAGAAATCCCATGTGCCTATTTTGGTTGACTTACTAAAAATAATAAGTGCTCGTTTTTCACTATTTTTGATGTCTGACAATCTTATACCCCTTAAATGCCATCATGTGACTCAAAACAACTAAGAAAAATAAAGAAAACTTTTTTTTGAGTGATGCAAGATTGCCCTACACTACTAAATGCTCTGCATCAATCTCAAATTCCAAAAACATAACACAAATTATTCATCCTTCAATTACAAACTAAATACCATTATTTATTACATTCATTTTTTATATTTAATATCTATTATCTGAAATACGCATACCCTCGAATATACTCAATATTTAATCTAAATGATTATATACTTCTTTGTATGCATCTTCTTAGTTTTAGATAAAAGCACGCTTAAAGAGAAGGTTATCGTTTTAAGAGATAAGATTGTAGACAATTCAACGACACATGTAGTTCATAATAATTGGCGATGGCTTATGGAATATTTGGGTATTCACAGTTGACTATATCAATGCAACCATTTTGTTTATCTCAACGTTTTCTATTATTTTAGGTTTTGTTCCAGTTGGAACTTGGATTAAATATGATTTTCCATGGTAGACTAAACATGAGAGGTCAAAACTCATTCCTGTGCCAATTGAGATTATAACACACAGTTCACAACTTTCCCCTGAACCATTTGAATCTCATATCTGTTGAACACATCTCAAGAATCGATAGTATGTCCATTATATTATAACAGTTCATGTACAATAAGGCATTATACATTCTACATGGCGTCGCTGAAACAGAACTAAACTCCGCCTCCCCCATGCAAGAAAAGAGATTTGATGATATGTACATGCAGAGAGACACAAGATCTATGGGTTCTTCACTTCTTGTGTATAGATGTAATCTGTCTGATCAACTAATGTTCGCCGATCTAAGCATTCTTCTTCACTCATATCATTACCACATCCATTCCCTACTTTTGACTCTTCTTTCTCCACTTTGCCACCAAACTGTATAACCGCCATTGAAAAAAGGAGTATTGTTAGAGCTATGAATCAAGAAAAAACAGAAAGACAAGAAACCCAAATCACAAGAAAAAGTAAAACAGAAAATATGGCAGAATTTCTCACAGTGTGCTTTATTTCCATTTGATCTTTTGTAAACAACGTAGATGCTCTCAGGGGACCTCTTGGATTTGGGCGTGTAGCCATGGCTGTAACCACAAGAAATATACTACATATGCTGAAAATCCAGAGCCTTCCCTGGTGCACTGAACTTCTATAGATTTTCGCCATTTTATAATTAAAGAGCTGTTGCCAAACTGAAACCTAAAAGATAGTAGAATTTCTTGAATGGCTAATGGGCTTTTGAGGGTGTTTATATAGAGAACAATAACATACAGAAGGAAGTTGTAAACATCAGAGGGAAATAAGAGGAGGATATAGAGTCAAACACGACAGTCAGGATGATGTTATTATATTAAATAGTAGTATCTAGAACGTTTATGAGAACGCGGTATACCTAGCACCACGCTTGTCATTCAAGAAACTGACAGCGCTGCGTCGACCATTATACAGTGAAGGATTTCTTAGCATAATCAGATTCTCTACGCAAATTTGTTTAACAGTAGATACCTACCAATATTTATATTTATAGCTTTGAACATTAAATTAATTGGATTATGAGTATTTTGTTTTTCTAGGGAATTATCATAGTATAAAGAAGTATATATATTTAAATACGAAGTTTTTTTTGGGGATAAGTTTGAAGGTTTTTGCCATCACACTAAAAGCACGTACTGGTGGTGGAGAGGGATCTCATCGTGGATAAGTCGCTACGCCAACACCCCCCACACGATAGACCTGGATACAACCACGTACCATGTGGGATTTGTATCCCACTACATACCAAGTCGATAAGTCGAGCTTACGTGGACAAAGGATCGAGGGCTCGAGGGAGGGACTCCAATCGATGACCTACACTCTGATACCATGAAGTTTTTTGCCATCACACCAAAAGCACATACTGGTGGTGGAGAGGGATATCTTCGTGGATAAGTCGCTACGCCAACAAAGTTGTTATGAATAGGGGGTCTATATTTACAAGTTAAATCTGAATAGATTGCATTTTTGAAGAATTTCTCATAGATTATAAGATGAGTATTTGTGTTTTCTCAAAGTCATTTACAAGTTAAACTTGAATCGATTGCATCTTCGAAGAATTTATCATATTAATTAGATTATAGGATATGAGTATTTTTTTTTTCCAGGGGATTATTATAGTATGAAGATCTATGCATATTTAAATAGGAAGTTTTTTTTTGTTAAGTTGTTATGAGCAAAGGGATCCACTTTTTCAAAGTTATTTACAAGTTTAATCTAAATCGGTTGCATCTTTGAAGAATTTATCATATTAATTGGATTATAAGATATGAGTATTTTGTTTTTCTAGGGTATTATTATAGTATGAAGAAGTATGTATATTTAAATGGGAAGTTTATTTTGGTTAAGTTGTTATGAGCAGGGGATACACTCCCTCAAAGTCATTTACAAGTTAAACCTTGACCAATTGCATCTTTGAGGAATTTGTCATGTTTAATTTAAAAATAGTAGCATGTCTATTAATTATATTTATAGATATTAGTGAAAAAAACTTTCCACACTTCATTGGCTTTTGTTTAGTGACACATGTAAATAGTTGTCTGTTTAGAAATCTATGAATTGAAGTCAAACTCCGTTGACTCATGTAAATAGTTGATTTTTTAGAAACTTATGAGTTGAAGTCAAACCCCATTGACTCATGTAGAAAGTTGACTATTTAATAATCTATGCGTCAAAGCCAAATCCATACTCTCATGTTTGTAATGTGACCAACTTTATGATTGCATTGTAATACATGTGAATATTGACTCTTTTGTCAAATACTATTTCAACTAGAATCAAAATTTCAACTTATGCAATAAATAATTTTCCACATAGCTTGAAATTTAGTTGATCCAACTCACATTAATCCTTAGGTTCAAATTCATTATTTGTAGGATTGCTCATAGTCAATTATACAATTAGAATAAATGAGTGAAACTTCTAAAATGCAAAATTGGGGCCAACCCAACCCTTCTTACTAACTATTATGTGCCAACTCACAATGTTAAACATTTCACATGCCACATTTAGAGTTGTTTTTAAGGAATATAATTTTTATTCATCTCAATTCATTCAATAAGAACACCTAGATATTATTCATTTGCATAATCAAAGCATTCCTTATTACACTATCTTTTGGCATCAACATCTAGGCCACTTTTTATCTTTTTATTCATCTCAATTTATCTAGGCTATTTTTTTATCTTTTTCAAAAGTCATAATTAAATTAGTATTTTAGGAGTGTAACCAAAGGAGAATCAATCCTTGCCTAGAAAAATCTCCAAAAGTGTGCTTAAACACTAGTAATTAGCAGAACTAAATAATATAAGATAGGATAAATTAAAAAATAGATATAATGAGTTTAGCATGTATAAAATACATGCACCAAAGTTTAGATCTAGACACTTAGGTTTATAAACACCAATTTTAGTACATCATTACCAAGGTTGATATTTTAGAGTCTAATGATGATTTAATGCCACTTGAAAAATAATTGTGATATAAAATTCATGACTTGTTATGATGCATGGCTAACCTCCTTAGCCTTTTTTACCTTTCCCACATTTGTGTCCTAATCCCCTTTTATCCCATGTTGATTTTTCCTCTTTTAGTTATATAGGTTTCTTAATGTACAACAAAATTATTGATTCCTCATAATAAATGGTTGTAAAAATGTCATAAAAAACCTATTATTTACCAAGGGTTCTAAATACCAACCTAACCCTTACATCACCACTATATAGTAGTTATGCACTCATCACAATATTTTCATAGTTCTAGACCTTCTATTAAAATTTGAAGATTCACTTTAGTGCATTTAAAACATAATTTCAAGGGAAGAAATGATATTTTCTCTTCCTCTTCCCTTTCTAGAACCTTCCTTTCTCCTCCCTTTTGCCTCCAAAGTCATTTTAACATCTTTTATAGAGTTTTGAGTGATTATTGAGATTAGACATTTTTCTTAAAAGATTTTGTACAAGGATCATTCCTAGAAGTTATCTACTCACCATCAAAACTCCACAAAAGTGTCCCCTACACTTCATCTCCTCTAGGCAATCCATTACTATTGATTCTCCCTTCTTAGATATTTTATGTTGACATGGCTTCTTTAATTATTGTGTATTT
>VDFB02170676.1:0-32762 GCA_007258455.2 Sequoia sempervirens | reverse complement strand
CTTGGTTAGATCTTTGGAAATGTCTAAGAAACAAAGATTAGTAGCAAATGGTTGAACTCATCTAGAACACAAGAATCTTATAGGTTGAGTATGTATCCAGCAAGATAGAAACTGTTAAGGTTTTGAAAGCTTTAATCTTTAACACTTTGACTACAGTTTGCTATACATTTGTAGTATCATTAAATGTTGAACATGTATTGCATAAGTCGGTGTTTTTATTTGTAATGAGCCGAACCAATTGTTTTCAATTTTAATGAGCAATTCAACACAACAAGTACCCGTTAAGGTTAGCTCAAAACCAAACCAATTGTTGGAAGGTAACTCTATGCCAAGAATGCACACTCAATTCCAAGATGGAAGAGGTGTTGTCATATGGCATTGAGGATCGTTAGTGCTCAAAATAAAATAACAATGCTGAAAGTAACCCAACCCAAGAATGTGCACCAAAACCCGATGTGGGTGAGGTGCAAGCATATGGCGCTGGGGGTCTATGTATTTGGTGATGGCTGAACCGATCAACAGTATGATGTTTACAATGCAAGTGCAAAAGTAAAGAAAGATTGAACAAGGGTAGTTTCTTCCACAAACGTGGGAATTACAATAGACTGAGCAAGGACCAGTCTCTTCCACAAACCTGGGAAATAGAAAACTGCAAGAAATAATGGTGGCTGAACAGTACTACTGTAGCAGCCTTACAATGAATTTCTTTCCTGCAAGTAACACTGAATTAAAAGAGTATTATTGCTGCAAGTATCAAATATGTCTCTCCAAAAACCAAAATGACTTTCCAACCCAAAACCCCATTCAAATGACAAACTTTTACAATCTGATATGACAGACCAGCAACTAGAAAAATTCAGACCAGCAACTATATGACTCACTAAAATGCTCATAACTCCATCAAAACTATTCCAAATGACGTGAGACCAAGTGCAATGAAGAAATAATGGTGGCTGAACAGTACTACAGTAGCAGCCTTACAATGGATTTCTTTCCTGCAAGTAACGCTGAATTAGAAGAGTATTATTGCTGCCAGTATCAAATATGTCTCTCCAAACACCAAAATGACTTTCCAACCCAAAACCCCACTCAAGTGACAAACTTTGATAATCTGATATGACAGACTAGCAACTAGAAAAATGCATACCAACAACTAGAAAAATGCAGACCAGCAACTATATGACTCACTAAAATGCTCATAACTCCATCAAAACTAGTTGAAATGACGTGAGACCAAGTGCAATGAACTCCAAGGAAGATGGCGACCAAGTTATGACCAAGAAAAGGCTACAACAACTGCTCAATGAATTTTCTAAACATTTGCTAGGCAAGATGAAGTGGTAGGGCCTCAAGAGGGGTGACTTTAGCAAGATAAAATCCAAATCTGCATAATAAAATCTGAAACTCTCCGAAAAGGGGCACCTAAGGATGACAATGACATATGCAAACTACTCAGAACAATATAAAATTTATTCTAAGACTTATGAGCAAAAACTACTTCCAGCTATGCAAAACCAGCAAACTTAGAAATACTCAAAAACTACAAAAAACTCCATTGAAGCTCAAATCTAATTCCTCTAAATGAGAAATAGCCTTCAATCAGCTAGGTATTATCTTACAAACACAAAGTCTGATCCTTGCTAGGAGGTATGCATTCCTCGAAGCACTTTGCCTGAATTCAATCCAGTAGCATAATGGTGTAGTAGACAAGAGATGCCAAAATGAAGAATAGAAGCCTCCTTTTATAGACTTGAAAAGAATCTCCTATAGCTTCTAGAAAGTGTGCCAAAACCCAAGAGGTTTTTTAGGTTTAAACTTGACTTTTTCTTAATCCTTCAAAATGGCATACTTCTCCAAGGTTGAATAATTCTTTTAAATAAAATAAAACTTTCTCCACAAGGTTGGCGTCCCCTTCACAAAAATGCATTTTCAACCTCTGAAAAATTTAAATCACCTCCAAGTCATCCTTTTCATAAGACCTTTGAACTTTATTAAAATTGCAATATTCCTCCAAAGCCAGGTGTCCCACATAAGCATTAAAATATGACTATCATTTTTTTAATAATCCAAGCCTTAGCCAATTAAAATATTTAAATATTTTACCTCCTCCAAAGGATGTCATCACAACTCCAATTTTACCAAAAATAGCCCCAAGGATGCTGGAAAGACCAAGTGCCCAAACCGACTGCCATAAATTAGCCATTGCTCTAGATTGTTGAACTGCTACTAAAAATAGCACTGCTAAAAATAAAACTTACTAAAATAAGCATACTACTAAAAATAGTAAGTTGTTCCAAACTCATTTTGAGCACAAACTGAGCAGCCGTCGTAACTTACTAAAAATAGCAAGTTCAGAAAAGTCCATTGTTCCTGATGCATGTCACATCACTGCAAAGCAATCTGAAAACCTAGAAGGAATCCAGAATCCAAACTAGAAAACTCCAACATGCAAGCCTCCAAAAGGAGCCGAGAATGAAAGTCAATATCCTGTCATGCATGTTACCTCATCATGAAGCTCTCCAAAAACCCAAAAAGCTCCATCAAACATGTGTTAGAAACCCTCGCATGCAAGACCCCAAAACCTTCTCAGAAGTGGAAACCCTAATTTCAACTTCCAACTAGCGTATGGGCCTTTGAGATAGGCTAAAGGCCAACAGTATTGATCACTTCTGAGAAGGGGACATTACATTATCTTATAGTAATGCAACACAATGGACACAATGTAATCTATTTTTATCATCCTTATAGTGAGCTATGTTTGCAAGTATGATATGTCACATGTCATGACAAGTAATAATTCCTATGTTTAACATCATTTTCAATAATTTTGCGGCTTTGAGTACCCTATAATAATCTTATTAGAGATAAGTCAAATTCAATATCTTGGTTTGTGTAGTATTTTTGCAGTCTGGCTTATACAAGCTATAGTTTCACTATGTCCTCAATCATTAGTTTCCGACTGTTACCGACCTGCACGAACGGCACGGGTAATGCAAGTACCAGACGCGGATACGCGGGAAAAATTTTGGGGTTTGGGTACCGGCACGTCCGTGACAAATAAAAATAAAAAATATATATATATATATTATAATATAATAGTCAGACATATATATTATATATAATTCTTAAACTATAATATATAATAAATATATATTATAATATAATATATTTTATATTTAATAAATTATTTAAATTAATGAAAAATGTATATTATAATATATTATAAATTTATATATAATAAAATATAGTGTAATTTAATAATGTATTATTTAATGATAGTATTATACAACAAATTTTAAATAATAAATAATAAATATCAAATATCAAATACTATAATAGTTAATTATTAACCATTACAATATTTGATATTTGATAATATTTAATGACTTAATAGATAGTTTTAACTTTAAATTTTAAATCATTAAAAAAATTAATTTTAAACTAAAAAATAAAAATAAAAGCTAAAGTTTTTTCGTTTTTAAAAAGAAATGAAAAAATAAAAAACTAAAAAGCCAGAACCATTCCGCGCCTTCCTGCTCTGGCCTCACTTTTGCTGAGTCGCACAGAGATCTGCCCTGGCGTCGAGGTCTGCCCTGGTCCGGCGTTTCTTCCTTCTAGTCGCAGCACACGTTTTCCTTGCACACGTTTTCCTTGCCCTTAGTCGATGTTTTCAGCCCTTAGTTTTGCGTTTTTCAAGAGAAAAGAAGTCAAAAGACGTCTGGAAACGGTCCAGAAATGCCCTGGAATCGCCACGTATGCCTCTGAATCGCTCAGATACGTTTGTCAAATCTGGAAACGATTCTACAAGGCAAAAACCGATTCCAGGACGATTCTAGAGCGTTTCGTACCCGAATCCGTACCCGAAACGTTTCATACCCGGAAACGCTGTCCAAAGTTGGACGATTGATGTAGGTCTCCGATAATCAGAATAATGAGATAATCATTATATTTTCATGCACTGAACTAGAAATGTAGAACGAAGAGGCACCACTTAGTTTTGGATTGGGAATACACCTTGTTCATGCTTATAACTGTTTAATTACAAGTGACTGTAGTCAGATTGTGACAATGGGAAACACTAAGTTGTTTCATGTGTAGAGCAGCCTCTGGATTTAGGCTGGCTCCTCCATTCTAATGTCAAACTAAGTATTGAGATGAAAAAAGGGAAGAGATTATCTTAAATAAAAGAAAAACCTGGGTGATGCACCGGAAAAGTTGACAACTTAAGCAATTCTTAACAAAATAGAACAGAACAAAGGACTTTTAAAATAAGCTTCAATACACACAATTAATCTTGAATGCAATAGGTAAGAGGTTGAACATCGCTTTAGGTTGAACATCCACATAAAATACTATGCCAAGAGCTACCTAAGCCACATAATGCTTTATTAAGTGTTTCAAAACATACTCAATTTCATTCAGCTTCAAAGGTTAACAACTTGTGCAAAACAATATTGCAAGACTATAATTAGTGCTTGAAGAATGTTCAAAAGATCCTAATTTATAATTACAAACCCAAAGGCTTTATTCAATTACAAGTGCTGCTTGTCCATTAAAAACATGCCATGCATCATAATAGTGAGTTATAAGGTTAGAAGTGGCATCAAAATGTGAAATATGCCTTGCAAATGCTTTACCTAAGCCCCAAATTGGCTAAATATAATTTTCCTAGTCTTTATTTTTCTTCTGGAAGTTCATTGAATACATTTAATTCCTTTTGCTGCAAACAATTTTCTTTTTTGGCGGCATCGTTGACCACTTTCTGTAATGAATGCCTTGATACGATAGTAGGATAATCTTATTTGTTCTTTGCTGACTCTCTGGATGATCTGCACCTGCCTTAGGTTGTCAAACAATTATTTTGCTCTTTCCTTATGAGGCGGTTAGCTTGTTCTTCTTGTTTCCTTCATCTAGCATGTAGTAATTCTGTGGGAAGCTCTCTTTTAAAATGAACGGTTTGGGATTGTCCTTTTGCTATGCATTCTACAGTGGTCATAGTTTCAAGAGCTTCCAATCTATAACATATCTCCAGATTTCTGCTCACTTGCCAACACTTGCCAAGTGTAAAGATGCCATGGGGTGGGGTCCATCCTTGCTTTGCTTTTCATATTTGCAACTTGCTAGCCCTTGGATACAACTTAAGTTTTTAGATCAACAGTGATCTGAAATTCTTTACAAGCTGTCAAAAACAAAAACTCTTAAAAGTGCAACAATGTCAGATGATCATTGGTTGTCAGAAGTTTTGGAAAGATTCGTGTCTTGTCTTTCTCAAAAGTTATCTGATTATTGTATCTTGGCTTTGATCGATGGTGGGTGCAACACTTCAAACAAGCTCAAGATTTTCTTAGGAAAAAGCTTATTTTTGCAGGAAGGTGCAACCTTGTAGAAACCCTTGTTCTCTTGATTAAAGCTGCTTGTTTTGCTTGTTTTTCTTGTTTGATTTTTGTGGTTTTGCATACTCTGAGGTAAAAGCGATTTTGAAAAGAAATTGCTTACACAATTTAAATAAAATATTACAATGCGAAAATGATAAGTCTGGATATATAGATGCGAGTGATACGCTCTCATAAACAATGGTGCTTGTCTGCATAAGCCTTTGCTCAATCTCCTACCGAGCATCACATTGAAGCTCAAAGGCTTAGTAAAATATGGCGATTAACACTTTGGAAAGCGTAGTCATCGACTTCTTGAACCTCACAAAACACTCATGTGCCTCAGGAGTCCAACAGAATGCACCTTTTTTCAACAAATCCGTCATAGGTGCTGCATGGCGTGAATAACCATTCACAAATCTGCGATAGAAACCACACAACCCAAGGAATCCTCGCAGCTGTGTAAGGTTCGCTGGAGTAGGCCAATCTACGATAGCACGGATCTTCTCAGGATCCATCCGCACTCCCTCTGCACTGATGATATGGCCTAAGTATAACAACTCAGTCATCCCTAAATCACACTTGGACTCCTTGGTGTACAAGGACTCCCTCTCCAAAATGCTGAGTACTGTATCTAGATGAGCCAAATGCTCCTGCCAAGTCTTGCTGTAAATCAGAATATCATCGAAGAAGACAAGTACATATCTCCTCAGATGTGAGTGGAAGACCCTGTTCATGGTGGACTGGAATGTTGCTGGAGCATTGGTTAGCCCAAATGGCATCACCACAAACTCGAAGTGTCCACAATGACAACGGAATGCAGTCTTCTCAACATCCTGCTCACGGACTCTAATCTGGTGATATCCCGATCTCAAGTCTATCTTCGTGAAATAACAGGCACCATGGAGTTCGTCAATAAGCTCATCTATACGATGTATGGGGTACCTGTTTTTGATGGTCCTCTTATTCAGGACTCTGTAATCGATGCACATACGAAGTGTACCATCTTTCTTCTTCACTAGGACAACTGAAGAAGCAAATGGTGATTTACTTGGTCGAATGTGACCCATAGCAAGCAGCTCCTTGATAGTCTTCTCTATCTCATCCTTAAGCCGCTTGGGATGCCTGTAAGGAGTAATCATGACAGGCTTAGCGCCCTCCTCAAGCTCTATGATGTGCTCAATACCCCTGTCTGGAGGTCTCCCTGGTGGAATGTCACTGAAAAGCTTCTCATGCTTAACTCTCAACTGCTGAATGTCAGGATGATACTCGACCTTATGCTGTCCCTCCTGTATAGGTGTCAAAGTGCACTCGGCAGCTCACTCAACCATGTCATGTTGCATAAGTCTCTCCATCCGTCGGAAAGAAATAGTCCTGACGTTACTGTCCCAAATGGCCTTCAGGATATGAGTCTTCCCGTCCACATCAAACCGAATCTCCATGTCTTTGAGACGAAGTGTGACTTCCTCAAGAGAATGAAGCCACTTTATGCCCAAAACTAAATCAATGTCTCCCATATTCACTACGTAATAATCAGCCTTGAATTCATAATTATTCAAGCGCAAGGGAAGATCCTTAATCATACGGTCACATCTGAGAGTGTAACCATCAGCCACCTTAACCCGAATGCCCTCAAACCCCTCGGTTATGAGTCCACGCTTCTCCACAAATCTAGCATCAATAAAATTGTGAGTGGCTCCAGTATCTAGAAGGGTGATAGCCTTTTGACCCGCTAAAACTCCACGAAGTCTAAAAGATCCCTCCTGCTGAATGCTAGACAACCGTGCCTCCTAGATTTGGAGCTCTGACTTTGCCTCTGCCTTAGGCTCTGAAGCCTCTAATTCTGACTCCTCGAAACTCTCCTGCTGTTTGGAATTCTCAAATTCCGAATCCTCATAATAGGCCCACATGACTCTATTGGCCTTGCCCTTAGGCCGCAAAGGACAATCATGGTTAGCGTCGTAGGGACCCTTGCAGTAGAAGCAAAGCTTCTTCCTGCGCAAATCATTAAGAGTCTCACGATCCAAGGGTGCTGCTGATTTTCCCTTTGAGTCACTCTTAAAATCAGATTTCTCCTTGTTTTTATTGAATCCCTTATTGTCCCTAAATGAAGAAGTATTTCTGGAGTTGAATTTGCTGGATGGTGCTGCAAATTCCATGTTGCGCACCTTCTTCATAGCTTCCTGTAACGAAGAAGGATCAAATGCTTTGATCCAACCTCTCAATGGTTCCAACAATCCCTCCATGAAAAGCACAACTAGCCGCCTCTCTGATATATTGGGAACCATTACTGACAATCGCTAGAAGTCTCCTATGTAGGACTCCAAACTCCCAACCTGTCGCAACTGGGCCAAATCTCTGAAATACGATTCAGGATCCTTCTTGTCGAATCGTTCCACCAACCTGTCTACGAACTCCTGGTATGTGGTGATACGATCATGCTGAAGGGTCACCATCCCGTGATGCCACCAGTCATAAGCTGCTCCCTCAAGATGCAATGTAGCATACCTAATAGCATCCTCCTCAGCCATAGGACGCAATGTGAGGAAGGTATCCAGTTTACTGATCCAGGCCTGTGCTGTGACCTTGCCACTACCGTCAAACATAGCTAGAGTAAGTCTGTTTGTGGCATGCTTCAGATCGCTATTATTATTATGTCTAGGCCGCCAATCCTGTCGATTCCTGTGATGTTCTCTCCTCCGTGTGATAAATCTATCAAAGGTAATCCTCTCGACCTTTGGTGTTGTGCTCCACTCATGGTTAAGCTGCCATAAGAGTGTCGGTGAACATTTCCTCGACTCCCTCCTTGCAAGCCAGCCTCATGGGGCTCACGTCTCACAAAGTAGGCCCGGGTGGGCACATCTGTTGTCAGGTAAGCAGGTCCTCGGTGCTCTCGAGTGAACTGCATCATTCTTGTTCTCGTCCGCGGCGAGGTGATGGTCTCCTGGGCATACCTATCCCTCTGTATCATGCATTGTCCATTCTTGTACTTGTCGGTTACCTAGCATTGACACATCGAAGTAAATCTCTAAGAGTGTGTAGGACCTACGCATCATCATTATCTCTAGGGTTTTGAGGGAATCTTTTGTTCTATCGACCATGGTACCGGTATTGTTCTTTCGGTTGGTTGGGGGCGAAGGTTCAAACCCTGGTAGCGCTTTCATTCCACTTGTAGAAACCCCTTATTCTCGCGATTACGAAAATTGCTTGTCTGCTTTTTTTTTTTCTTGTTTTGATTTTTGTGGTTTTGCATATCACAATTGAAAGCGATTTTTGAAAAAGAAATTGCTTATAAAAATTAAATAAAATATTACAAGTCTAGAAAAGATAGAATCTACTAGATATATAGATGCCAGAATGTTTATTGATCTTCTATGCTGAATACAAATAAGATCGGATCACATGCAAATTAAAAAGCTACAACATTTCTGATGAAAACTTGATTATTGCAGCAGCCTGAGATGCCCATGAAATGGTACGGCCATCATGGAAATCAGCTTCTCCCTCAGCGTGATATTTGCAGATGAAAACAAGAGAATATGCGCCCCTGTTGGTGAAGACAGAATGCCCAAAGGAATGGTGCTTTGCCCAATACAAAAAGTACGGCCTGGTACTTGAAAAAGTACGGCTCAACAGCAGCAAGTACGGCTCAGCAACAGCAATGATAAATCTATCTGACTCTTAGCAGAAAGATGTGTCCAGGAGCTTGAAAATGGAAACGCCCTAAAATAAAGACCCTTCGGATGAATTCCAAACCAAAACTTTGAAGGTGCAAATTCACGAATAAGCCTAGAAACGATAACCTACGAATGAAGCTACCTCCGACAAACAATAAATCAGGCGATATTTCTGACCGTCCTAAAGTCTGAGACAACGAAGATAGCTCGTTCTCAATCACGAATGGCCCCGGAACCCTTGGCTCTGTTCTCAGAAGAAGCACTTGGTAAAAATTCGATTTCATAACATAATACCCTTTCTTCACAATGAAAAACCTTATATTTTCAAGAGGGTCGACTTTTCTCTAAAAAGCATCATTTAAATAAAGTTCGAACTTTTCTTTTAATAATTCCATAGTTGGACGCCTCTTTTTAATTAAAATGATTAATTAAAAATGGTCCCCTTCTCAATGATGGTCGACCCCTTAAAATAATCACTTAAGTTACAATATTAAATAATATTATAACTTTATAATATAAGCTTCAAAATAATTAATATTTATTTTGACAGATAAATATTAATATCTTCCTCAAAATAAGTCCGATTAACGAACCGTTTGAAGCCGGAGGATAAGTGATTGAATCTGCATACGACTAGACCATACTGCTAAAAATAGCAGGGGTGCTCCGCTGAGTGACTTCACTTACTAAAAATAGTAAGTCAAGCAAATGATGTCCAAACGACTCCGAACGAAAGCCAAGCTAAAAGATTCTGCCAACTAGCCAAGCCAAGCCTCAACCAACCCTCTATCCACCCCTACTCGGTCTGAGGGTCACATAAAGGCTAATCTCAAGAAGCGAGAGATGTCAGCTGGAAGGGACATTACAAACATCTAAGCTTAAAACAATAGAATTGAGCAAGAACTAAAGAACAGAGAAGTGAGGGAGGGAGGAGAGAGAGAGGGAAGGTCAAACCAGGACTATAGGTTGTAGAAATTGAGAGCAATGTGATCTTGAATTTTCCCCAAGCATCCTCAAGAGGCATCTCAATCTATTCTAGCTACTCATGACTTGCTGATAATTCCACAACTTTTTTATATGAATATCCCCAAACTCAGACAATTGTCTGGTGTGTTAAGACCTTGAGCTCTGCCAATGGCTTTATAACATTAATTATATCCTTGGCGGTTGGGCTAGAAGCCATCTTTGAAAACTGGAGCCATAATTTTTCTTCTATTCAAGCAGTGTCTTGAAATCCTTCTTTTTTATAGTCTTGTTCTTGGGTCCTCATATGGATAGGAAATCAATTTGCAGAAGAGCATTAAATTTTGCACTCATTTGGTTCACTTGGAGGGCCAGTGCACCCAAGTCTCTCTGGCAGCTTTGTCCAACATTAACTTCATTCAAAATGCTGAAATCAAACATACAGTAGCAAACCTATCAGAAATCTTGGCAGCAGAAAAAAATTTGTCTGGCAAGGAGAAAAGCAAATATTTAACTTTTAAGCTATCTGACCGCTACCACTCTTCTGATGATATCATAGCTTGAATATTTATCTGATCTTTTCCCTACTATCTATTTCTTTGGAAAATCACCATCTTTTCTTTGACTTAAAGAAGTTCTTCTAGGTGCTATGGTAACTACGCTACTAGTTTCAGTCATAGATAGAAAACTCTCCACAACTTGTGAGTCATTTGGCAAAATGTGCTGAATCGACATGACTCGTGCATTGAATCTTTGCTGAATACTTGTTGAGTCTTGGCCAAGTCCTATAATGAAAGCTTAATTCAATGGTTTGAGGATCATGTGACATATTTAATCTCTGAATTATGAAAAAATGATTAGAATAGACTTATGTGTAATCTAAATGCATTAGTTTTTTTTTTTTTTTTTTTTTTGGTGTAATTATGTTTTGTTTTTTTGCTGAGTCCTGAGTGTGAGTCAAAATTTTGGGCTACCAAAGTCCGTGCTAATTCTGAGTTTTGCAACTATGGTTTTAGTAATTTGAGCATTCTCTGTAAGGCTTCCACATTCCTCTGGTTGTTCAGAGACTTTTGATTTTGTAGTTTGGCCTTCTCTAGCTTGAGTTGTTATTGATGCATCTTAAGCTATATTGACAATAGGTTGTTCTCGTGTTTGTATGTGTACAATAGATAGTTCTTGGATTTCATCAACACTAATTATTGTAGGAATTGAGGCCTTATGCTACTTGTCTTCTTGTGACTCACTTGTTTCTATTCTTATGTTTGTATTTGTTTGTGCCCTTGTGTTTGCTTAGCTGTTTCCTTGATAAATAGTTCACCCATATGGATATCATTCTAGGTGCTTTATTTTCAGAACACCTGTTTAGCTCTTTTAAATTCAATGGCGCAGAAAGTGTCGAATACTTAGAATCTGATGGTCCGTTGACAATCTCAACAAGTAGCTCCAACAATAGGTAGAGCATTTTGAAAAAAGGAATCCAAATTGTAAACATAAATTTGAGCTGACAATTCCCTATCACACATTAAAAAATTCCTGACACCTAACTTGGTGGACAACATTTTGTAAGCTCTTGTTATTTCTCTTATTCCATAATGTGTTTTGTTGTTCATCGGTTCAAGCTTTGATTAGATCAATGGCTAATGGAACTCTAGCTCTGACACATTTTAGAAATCCTTTTGAACTTCTGAACTAAAGCACTTTTTAAGCAAGCCCTTGATTGTATCATCTTTACCTCTGCATTAGCTTTTAAGATTGATTTATGCCAAGGGACTCTCTCAATATGATCCTATTCTAAAGGCAGCTAAGGTTAGAGCTTCAAGTTTTGTCAGGCAACAAAATTAAGAGCAACAACCTGTAGCATGGTAAGATTGTATAAGAAGAATTAGGAAGTACATGGCTTATAATGCAAGGAGAAAGAGGAATGTGCACAGTAGTGTATAACAAATTCATAATTGTTAGGGGTATTTCTTCAAATGTATCTTGTTAACAGAGATCAGAAGCATTCTCCATTTAGCCTTGCAAGTTTGAAAGCACGTGTTTGCTTGCATTCAACAATAATATAAGTTATTTTCTAGAGCACACCAAATTTAGATTGTTGAGAAGGATGAGTTTATCCTTGTCTCATTTCAAAAGTAGATCATGATTTTGAATTCTTGCAAGGTAGCTCTTGATTGAACCCTCATTTTACCAGTTGTTGGAGATCAAAAACTAATCATAAGCTTCTTCTTGTTTCTCTTCTAGCCTAACAATTTCTTCCAGTTGAACAATCATGGTATTATTATGCTTAATTTCTAACTGATGGATAATCTCTAGTGTGGGAAGGTCTATTTGCAGAGGAAGTTTAGCATGTTTACTGTAAACCAAAGCATATAGACAATGTTCTGATTGGTTATTTAGGTGTAATTTTGTCTGCCAAAGAGCAATCTTTAGTATGTCATTGTCTCCAGTTATTCTCAATTGTTCTCTTAATAATCTGAAGAGGATTCTTATTAGTGGATTTAGCCAAACCATTTCCTTGCAGATAATACTTGGAAGAAGTCTTTGTGTACATGCTTGATTTGCCTGAAATGCTAGTTATATTAGATCCAATAAATGCCTTTAACATAGTTAGTTACAATCGTAGAAGAGACCTCAAATCTTGTGACAACACTTTAAAAAATACCACAATCACCTCCTCATTAGCTTGCTTTAGGTGAACAAACTCAGCCCATTTGGTGAAAAAATTTGTGGTGATTAGGACCCATTTATGTCTAGCACTAGATGGAGGTTTGATCAGCCTTAAGGTTTTTTTTTGTTTGTTTGTGGTGTTTACCAGTTGGGCTTAGATAACCAAACAATTCAAGTTGCAGATTTATTCCAATGAACTTGGAGTGCATGCATATTTACCAGACAACAATTATTTGAGCCTCCTCATGGATTTTTGTGTGTTTTAGTTAAAAGAATCACTTGGTTTTTGGGTAGTCCCAGTGAAGAGCACAAAAGATTTACTGAGAGGGGGGGTGAATCAATAAATCTACAAACTTTTACCCTTTACAACCTTTATCAACTTCAAATTCAAACACAAATCAACTATGCAAGAATATCTCAATATGAACAAGTTGACACCAAGATTTTACGTGGAAACCCTTTTGGAATAAAACCACGGTATAAATAATGTACTTTATGAATTATATAAACTTTTACAGTGAATGTAGGCACCAACCTACAAAGAGCACCAACCTAAAAAGAGCACCAACCCTTAATTCTGATTTAGTAGGCACTAACCTACAAGGAGCACCGACCCCTAATGTAGTAAGACCGGATGACTTAACCCTCTGATTGATTTTCTCTTTGCTGATGATAATTTTCTGATCTGATGTTTTTGTTTTGTTTTGATTTTTTGTGTTTTTTGAGATGCAATGCTTTGAAAAGTAAAATGCTGATATCACCAAAACTTGAACAGCTAATAGAGATTTGCATGCAAATGCAAAATAACAATCCTTTATTACTTCTAACAGCTCTAACAAATTTTTATTTACACATGATCATTATTCTTTGACATGCAAGAAATATAGACAAAATTATGAAGAGAACCTGATGGGCGCCTAGAAACCCTTGATCAGATTTTTGATGCAGCAGACCATGCACTTTTTCCAGCTTCTTTTGTTTGCAATATGAGTATCTAACCCAGCCGTACCAGGTACAAATGAAAACAGCTTGAGAGGAGAGGCATTTCTTCCAAGATGATGACGTTTTGTCCTTCCCAGGCCGTACGGCTTTCTCACAGCAATAAATGCACTCAGTAGATTGTTCTTATCACCTCCAATGAAGAATGATGGCTGCTGTTTGCTTTAATAATCAGACTATAAATCTGATATGCAAAACTTCTGGTAAACACATGAATATTCTTCAAATCTGCTCAATGGAGACTCCTGAATGAAGCCTCTCTTTTGCCAAAATTCGGTGGGTCTTCCACCACCTCAAATCAGCTATTCCATTGAAGATTTTGTGTTCTCCAATGGTGGATGAAATTTGAAACCCCAGCTTCAGGTGTTGAAACTCAGCCAAAAAGCAAAATCAAGTCTTCACACAATGAAGTCGATTTTGCAAGTGGAGTTTATATACTTCCTCTAAAAGTTCGATTTCTTCATGTGGCTTTTTGGTCATTAAAAATAACATGAACTCCACTTTTAAGTTGAAGTTAAACTTTGGCTTCAATTAAATAATATTTAAAACACTTTATGAAGGGTAATTGCCTCATTGACTTTAAGTGGCCCCCTTTTTATAAAGTTAATTAATAACTTTATAATAAAAGCTTTTATTATTAAAATGTCATTAATGCCTTTTCCCTTCATTAGTAACTTATTAAATATGTCATGATTAATTGTGCCACTCATGTCACTGCCAAAGTCAGGAGTCCAGGTGCCCCGCCAAAAATAGTATAACCATAAATATCACTTAGTATAAATAGTAAGTGTCCAAAATTGAGCCAATGAGCAAATGCAGATGCTAGAACCTGAACCCACGAAAACCACTGCCATGTGTAATGTCCCAAATACTGGGGAAACAGTCCAGATGGACCCTCTAATCAAAACTGCTAGCTCACGAGGGTCAAATGATGAGCTAACCCCTGAACACCAGATACTGACTAAGGAGGGGACATTACACCTAATGTTCGTAGGCACCAACCTACCGGAGGCTCCAACCCCTGCTTGCCAAGCACCAACTTAGCAAAAATAATAACTGAAAGAACAATGCTCCACCTTCAATGTTGCTTCCTCAACAGATGATGGACAATTCTGCTCAAACAGCCTTCTGCTATACTCTTCACTTATGGATCTATCATATATTCCTTTTCACAAACTGTATCTTCTTCAACTTGCACCAAATCTGCATAAACTCCTCTTGGACTGTCTTTGAATTACCTTCATAAATCTGAAATATATTTTCCCTTTTAACTCTTGTCAAATCTGCCCCAATCTACTTCTTAAATCTGCATGTGTACCACACTAACACTTCTACACTCAAGAGGAATGACCCTTCACAAGTCTGCAATATTCTTCATATTTGTCTCTGCTCTGTTGTATTTGCTCTGTTTCTGAAAGATATTACTTCATTTCTTACACCACTTCTTCATAAAAATGTCTCAAGTCTGCTTGCAAATCAGTATTGAATTTTCTTTGTAAAACTGCCTCACACATGCTTTTACATCGAATGATACCCCATAGAATTACATGCACAAATATACTGGTGTTTACTTGATGTATCCCTTTTCTCCACTCTCTATACTCAGAAAATCTTCATTGAATTCTTTTAATCCTCACACTCAGAAATCTTTTTACATTGGTCTTCAGATAATATACATTTTTACACACAAGGATCTTTTTCTTCCATGTCTACTTCACAAATAATGTGCAATGAAATCCATTATACAATACAGAAAATCTTCAATTAAATCCCATCACATACAACATGTGGTTTTTACCTTGATATGATCTTTATTCCACTCTCACGCTCTACTCACATTCTCTTCTATCTTTTATATCTTTATATTTTCATATGAAAGGGTGCATCTTTTAGAAGAGAGAGAGAGATATCCTTCTAAAAGGATATGTCTTTTTGCTAAATTTTTTTCTCAAAACTTTTCTTAATAAAGCGCTGCTTTCATAGTAATTAATTTGTTTTACTTATTAATGAAGTTGCTTCTTATAATTTATACGTAGCCTTCAAACTGTAATCTTCTTAAGTGAATCGCTACACATTAGTTTATTTAGATTATTACTAACAAATATTTGTCCTTTTCCAAGCGCTGACTTTTCATTCCTTAATCGCTGCTTTTGGAAAATATAGTCAAATAAGACAAACTTTGTCTTACTCACCTTTTGTCTTTATGTGCTTTTTGTCTTATGTGTTGCACAGGAAAACTAACTTTTTAATGCCCCCAAATATTTATGACTCTGTCATTTGACCACTGTCCACAGCAAACATGAAGCAGCAACCAATCCTTTCACTAATGATTATATTAAATTTATGATCTGTAATGGCTATATTAAAGCGTCCCTTATGATGTCCCTGGTTTACATATTAACCTTCAGAATTTTATATTATTATATCTCCTTTGATTATATGGCAGATAATATTTGTTATATGCACTTAGCCACAGTTGTATCTTCTATTCTGACAATATTCAAGTCTGTGTAGCATTGAATGCTCTAAAACCTTTCTCATTTTTGTAATCTGTTCTTTTGAAACTTTACCTTCAGAAATTAGACTCATCTATGCTAATACTACACCCTTCTGTAGTTTGTTGTCTCCATTGATTCTCCTTTTGATAATATGGGATGAATTCTCATCTGTCTTTTAATGATGTCTTGCTTCCTTAACTCATACTGCCATCTGATTGACTTCATACATCTTTCAAATATGTTACTTAAGTTACTCCAGTCATGCTGTTCTTGACATCATTTATTTCCAACATGATGATCTGATTTCCTTCATCTATTCTCCTTTTTATGCTTCTTACAAATCTTCCTTCAACTTTCCTATAATGATCTTTCTCATTTGTATATCTGCAGGTGTCCCTCTTATTCCTAACTCTTTTGTATGATCATAGTAACACCCATTTCTCATGCCACCTTTGACACATCTTCCATCAATGACAACTTCCAACAAAGTCGTCCATACATCAATGATACTACGTTTAGACAACAAAAACCCTTCTTGACATGTCTAGACATCAATGACAACATTTCCAACACCCAGGTCACGGCTTGGACGACTTGGGTACGCCTAGGTACATCTTATATGTGTTGGGGACAAAACCAGCCTCGGACTCATCTGGGTCAGTTATGGCTACTGGAATGAACCAACCTGGATTCACAAAATACAACCTCCAAAGAGCCCCTAATGAGAGTTGTTGAGAAAATTGTTAATCCTAGAAGGCTTAAGCATTGTAATAAAACACCATCAAAGTTCATCCTAAATAAAGTCTTTAGTTGATGAGCCTATATAAAATAGCTTGCAGCCTGAACCTTCGTATCTTACTTAAGGCAAAGAGGGATCTTTCACTTTCTAGATGGTTGGTAGTTTTGAGATCCAACTATTATTGCTATCAACATTTGGGTCATTTTTTTGAGTCTCTATTGATACTTGTTCGTGATAACTAGGTTGCTCAACTTTTATCTCTTTGTGAACATATTTGACCTTTTCTTCAACAATATTAACAACTAACTCATTTTCCAAATATTGACACAAAGCTTAACTCTATAATTAATGTTCCAGCATGGGTGTTATCTTTTTGTTGTTCGAGAATCAAAACTATTCGTTGTTCTTGCAGCTTGTCAAAGTGGCATTTGAGCAGCAAAGTAATTTCTTCTTCACATTTGCATTCAAGCAGCAAAGGGTTTCTTTGTTCTTGTGGTGTGTAAAACTCGTGAAATGAATGCAACATTGTCATTTAGGGTTTTTGGGAGGTCAACAAGTCAAAAAAATCCATTGAAATCCACACTTGCCTTTGGAATCATGACAGAAATGCATTGGAGTTGCCATGTCATCGATGGAATCTGTTGGGTTTGTTAGCTACTGATTCCACATGATTATGATAGAATGAATGTGGATCCTTTTTGAACCCATAGCCACATTATTCCAGATTTTGATATTGGGATGTTTCGTACCCAAAATTGGCCTTGTTTACCTGCCGATTTAGTGACCTAGTTTAATTGTATATCTTTTGCATGCATGCGGATGGGTGAATATGTGTGGCTAAGTATTTGTTGTATCCATATTGAATTTTTTACTTCAACATGCACCCATGTTATTATCTAGGAAACTTTGGGCTCAGATTTTTCTACAACTTTGGTAATTAGTTATGACAACTTCACATTACTGGATATTCCTTTGACTGCCACAAATGTGTTTTTCAGTAAGACATGGATAAAGAGTTGAGATGACTTGCAAGCATATATATTAGCTGAGTAAATTCAGAAGGTGTAGTATGGTCGGTATGAAATTTGACTTGTAGCCAATAAGAAAAATTACAAAACACAAAAAATGGGAAAACAACCTTGACCTAGAGTGGGGAAGCCCAAGTATTGTTTGTGATCCAAAAAATCAGGCCTAAACAAATTGTACCATTTGAGTCAAGATGTCTACATTCATGATGAGGTTGTCATGTCGCACAACTGTAGTAGATGAAATTAGTTATTAAAGTGGAGCATTGGTATGGGACATCTTAGAGGATCTTTGAAAAGAGTTGCATACCTTAGAATGTTGCAAACTATAAATGTCAAATTCATCGGTATGTGCAGATGGGAAATGCATTAGAAACCATGGTGAATCTGTGATTGTCCTTATGAAATTGTAAACACTAGTTTAGTGGAATCAGCATACTTGCCACAACACAAGAAAAATGTAGAATTCAAAGAGTTTTCATTGTTTGATCTTCCAATTTGGCATTTGGTCTTCCATTTCTTGAGGTTGGTAGGTTGAAGGGAGGTCATATATTGTTTTCCCATTACTTGCATGGTGCTGGCATTCATTTTGTATGGTGGTTTTAGTTCATCTTTAACTATACAAGTGTGTTTATGATTTTGTTCACGGTGAGGATGTAGTTGCAAGTGTTGTAGGAACTTCTAATTGTGGTTGTATTTCATTGAAGCCATTGAGGTATTGTATAGATCTATAATCAACCTTTGTATAATGGAGCAGGCAGTGATTTGCTCTCTAGAGGTGGAGATGCCCACTTGGTATTGGGTTTTCTCTAGGGTAATTTTGTGTGTTCACATGCGATGCTTGTTTCTCATCTATTTTAGATGATATATGTTGTTACCTTTGTATACATCTTGTTATGTTGTTTTGAGTCTTGACAACTGTTAGAGGTAGTTTGTGGTGTGTATTGAGGGTTTGTTGAATTTATTTCTTTGAGTATTTGTTTCTAATGGTAGTGTGCGGAATATCCTCTTTGGTTATGGTTCAGGTTGGTATTAGAGAAGTTGTACCTTTTAGGAGAATTGTGTTTGTAGGGTTTGCAATGTATATGCCATCCACAAGATTGAGTGGAGACAAGAGTTTGTTACTTTTTGAGCCCAAAACTGGATAAATAGAGTGGTTGAGGAGATCAAGAGTGGCAAGGGAAGATGAAGGAGAAGTAAGGTTCTAGAAATTTAAAGAGGATTTTGCATGGATTCTTAGCATTAAAGAGAAGGTGGACAGATTGGAGAGTATGATTCTATTCCTTATCTCCAAATTAGGAGTTACACAAGAGAATATAGAGGAAAAGGAACCGGAAAGAAGGGATATGGAGTAAGGTGAGCCCTCTAATGAGAAGTTATTTAAGTTCAAGTTGAAGTAAAAATTGATATTTAGTTCTATGATGGACAAACTGGTGTAGAGAAGCTTGACCAATGGATGTCCTGATGGAGCTATGTTTCTGTATTTATCAGTTTTCCCCATGTCAACAAATCCCTTTCTCAAGATTAAAGCTCATTTAGCATGCTTTTACATGGTTTGAGAGTTACACAAACTTGTTGGAAATTCAAAAAGTGCCATTAGTTTTGGAGTGGGAAGACTTCAAGGGGAAGATATGTAATAATTTTACCCCATAGGCCATGAAGAGGAGTGAGTGATACAATGGGTTTACTTGAGACAAAGGTATGGTAAAGCGTGCAAGCATATATGTGTGAGTTTAGGTAGAGGGCATTCCAAATGTGAAAGCATGTAATGGACGGTGAAGTTCTTATGAAGTATGTTAGAGGACCATTTGGACACTTGAAGAGGCATGTTGTCATGGCCAAACCCCAAAATATAGATGAGGCATGTTCCCAAACACACTGCCTTGAGCTAGATAGAAGGGGAATGATTACCATAAAATTAAGCAAAGTGATGAGTAATAGTTTGGCACTGATGGAAATTAGGATAGTGGCACAAAGCAAGAGCAAAAAGGATGCCATTTCCACCATGAATCATAAGGGTAGAGGTAAAGGAAGGTATTTTACTCCCATTGTGATAAACATGGGCACTTGGAAAAAGGTGTTGGAAATTGCACTCGGAATTGGTGTTTCAAAGAAAATGACAAACAAGCCAATGTGACATGTAAGCCACTAGAGATTATAACTAACTTTAGATGCGGATGAGCATTTGCCATATGCTACACTGAATAAGTGAGTACAAAATGTTGGTGACAATTTATGTGGAGAAGAAGAGTTTACACAACCTTTCCAAATTAAGGTGCATGTGAAAGGTAAGAAAATTAATGCTTTATTCCACTCATGCTCCCAAGTAAATCTGATTTCAAATAGGTGGGTTAGTGAGATGGGGTTGGAGGTTGTGAATCATTGACATCCATATACTTCACCCATAATTCATAGATGCGATATTGTTTTGTGTTGTTTTCTTAGATGTGAGCGACATGATTCTTGGAAGTCCCTATTTGTATATTAGGGATGCTGTTTATTATAGGAGAAATAGTAAGTATAAATTGACATTGAATGGGAAAGAGTTTGTTTTGAACTTTTACATTTGAAAGTTGAAGATTATTTTTTGCTAGTACTTCAAATTTTAGAAGACTAATCAGTACGAATGGAGGGATTGTTAGCTTTGTATTGGAGGAACAACAAGAGCATAAAAAGAGGCTGCTGTTGGAGCTGAAAGTAAGATTCGTCTCCATGAGAAGCAACAACAAAAAGTGCAATAGATGCAACAATGTGCAATGCTGTCATGAGAAAGTAAGCAAGTGCATTTTGAGAGTGATATGGAACACGAGGTCAGTTTGAAACCTGTATAGTGTTTTTCCTTTTAGCTATTTATGTGCATTGTGTGGATCAGTTATGGGGCTTGGTTGTGTTAGGATTGTTTCATCTAGGTATGAAGGACAAGTTGGCTTGGGATTGTCATTGCTAAGTCATGATGAGATGGGTCCTAATGGAGGTATGGGGACAATGGTTCCCTATTGCCAGTCTCGGTAAGCTTTTGGGGGCCAAAAGTCTCCCTATGAGGAAGGTATGATCCAAAAAATCAGGTCTAAATAAATTGAACCCTTGGGTTCAAGGTGTATACGTTTTTGAAGAGGGTATCCAACGTGTAGGAGATGGACTTTGTAATCAAAATAGAGCATCAAGGACTATGATGATGCTAGAGGAGTGTTTGGGGGTGGTATGCGACATCTCAAAAATGTCTTTGGAAAGAGTTGCAAACCTCACAATGATTCTAAAACCTATAAATGGAAAATTTGCTGGTTTATAACTTTATACAGGTGGTGAATGTTAGTTTTATGATCAGATGTAATTCACAGAAAATTAATTCAAAATCAACACAAAGACACAACAGATACCCTGGGAAAACCCTCCTCTTGAGGGAGAAAAACCCAGCAACAATATATCACTTATATATTGAATTTCAACAATAATGATCTCCTTACAAGAGGCTGATATGAAGGCCTAAATATAAGCACCAAAGTATGATGCAACACAGAAACACAATGAGACAATTTGCTGGTGAAATCTCAGCCTATAACAATGCCGAACTGAACTTGAATATAAACTCGATCTGCCTTGAAGGTGAATTCTCACCAAGAATGAGATGGGTGAAGTATATTGAATGAACTATGAATAAGTAACAATGGAATCCCATCGAGTATATATACACAATGAATGGAAGAGACGAGATTCTCCAAAAATGAGTCGTCCTTTATCAAGAATCGTGCCTCCTTAAGAAATCGTGCCACTTTAAGGTTGGCCTTGATAACAGATATATTTCTTTATTAATCATGCCTCTTCATTAATCATGATGTCAGCCTTAACAAACAATTGCATCTCAACAATAAATCGTGCCTCATGAATGAATCAATGTCTCAATAAATTAAAAGCCCTAGGCTATGATTTAATTTATTATCATTAAGCAAAGGAGATCGCTGGAAGAATATGACCGACGCTGTCATTAACATCAACACTCCCTCTCAGCTAGGGAGAATACTTCCAAGTTCCAGCTACACAAGACATATTACCTCATCGTGATGTCTACCACAATGGCTACACCCATATGTGGAAAAGAAAGATATCACCTCATCGTGATGTCAAATATCACCTCATCATGATATCGGATATCACCTCATCATGATATCAACCATCATGCCTACACCCATGTATGGTATGTACAAGTGTTCATCACTTAACATGATGTTGTCACCTCATCATGACTTTCACCATGGCTCTCCCAGAGGGTGAAAACACAAGTACAAGAAAATCATCACAAACTCTCTCGTGATGCTGTCATGGAGTCACACACATGACATCCACCATGGCTCTCCTAGAGGGTGGAAATGAAATATTCCCCATTAATTTTTTCCCAAAATTAACATTCAAATCAGCAATTAAACACTGATTAGCGTTAGCTCCAAAATGTAAACCAGCAAAGAAGATAACTCTAACCAAGAATGTTCACGAAGATCCCAATGTGGGCAAGGTGATAGCATATGGTTATAGGATCGTTAGCCATAAACAGAGCTGAAAGTACAATTCATTTGCTGGTGCAGGCATCCACAAGCGGTGGGAATACTCCACTTATTCAGTGGGTGAGTTTACAACAATTATTAGGTGGCAAGCCAGCCGTTAAATCCACTCTTCCACTTATTAACATGGGGGGAATACTGTCCACACAACCACTTATAACGTGGGGGGAAATTACAAACAAGATATATGTTTATTCTAAAATTCAACCACTCAATTGTGGGAGTGTAAAACAGATATAAAATTGCAGCAAGTAAAGGAAGAGCTGTTAGTACTACTAACTAGCTTTACAAAGAATAAGAACAGCCTCAAATAGAATAGATAATCTTCCAAGAACATTAAACCGTTAGAGTATCACTTCCTCTAAAATTTACAATGATATAAGATGAAGAATTGAAGCTCAAACCAGCAAGTACAATTATTTAACAAGTCTGATATAGAAACAATGTTAACAGAAAATCAGATCAGCAAATTGTACATCAATGAAATACTCATAACTCTTTCAAATTACCTTCGAATGAGTTGAAACGAAGTGCAATGACTCACTAGGAGGTTGGTGCCCAATTTGCAATGATAAAACATCTAAACTAAGCCATTAATTTATGCACAAATCCCAATGCTCTCCAAAAAGGTACGACTTCCTTGCAAGGGCGATTTTTGCTTGATAAAATCTAAAACTTGGAATTAAATTCTAATAACCTCCAAATATGGTCGCCTCTATCATAGAAATGCAATGATCAAGTACCCAGAACCAAATAAAATTCATACTAAAAGCTATATACAAAAATCACTTTCAGCCATGATAAACCAGCAACATGAAATCTAGAAAAATCTCACCAAAACTCCACAATAATGCTCAATATATACTTCTGGATGAAGCACACTCTCAGTCCACCACCTAGGGAACCATAGTTTCAGGCCTGAAGAATGGAGTAAATTTGCTAAGCTATCCCTTAGCCGGATTTCAGATTCATTCCAGCAGCGTAACTTTGCTCTTCAAAAATATGCATAATCAGCTCATCATAAAACATCAATATATAGGCTTTAGTTGGCAAATGAAGCAACAAGAGACTCTTCAAATTCCAAGAAGTTGAATCACTTCAACTTCAAAGAGGGATGCCACCTTTTAGCAATTTACTTTTTGAAATATTAAAATATCATTCAACTTCCCCTTTAGGCGTCCATTTCCATATTGCAACAATAAAGCATTTATTAAATAATTAAATGCTCACTTGACCCCTTAATGTCCCCTTCTTTAAAACAACTTGAAGTCATCAAGCCTAGGTGTGGGGTACAACTTCAAGACATGAAAATTGACTAAGTCTGAAACTCAGTCCAAGGAGATAACCAAATACAATGCCCAAGCTGCAACTGATGAATTGCTAAAAATAGCAAACTGACAAATGCCAAACTGAACCAAGTTGATGATGATGCTTTGCCAAAAATGAACTTACTAAAAATAGCAAATGCCAAAAATAGTAAGTTAACTTCAAAATCAACAGAAGCCAAACTGACCAACCAAACTGAACTGCAACTGATTGAGCCGCTGCTAGAATAATATTGCCCAAAGATAAACTTACCAAAAATAGCAAACTGCTATAAATAGTAAGTTTGCAAAACCTCATCTGTACGCCAACTAAGCAGTAAACAAAACTTACTAAAAATAGTAAGTGTTTCCAAATATCATTTGAGCACAAACCGGGTAGCCATCATGACTTGCTATAAATAGTAAGTGCTCGGAAAGGATGTCAGAATCAGATGCATGTTCACATCACCCTGGAGGTCTCTGAAAACCCAGAAAAACCCAGAAACCTTTTACATGCAAACCCTCGAAAAAGCATCTGAAAGAGGAAACCCTAATTTTCTGCTTCAACTTAGCCTATGGATTTCCAAAAATAGGCTAAATCCAAATGAAGAGCGTATGGCCAAAATGGGGACATTACAGGAAAAAGGGCTTTCACCTCAAATCTCAAAGAGAAATGCATTAACAAGGGCTTGCACCTCAAATCTCTCTCAAAGCTGAGGAAATGTATTAGAAGGATCAACGTCTTTGAGACTCCTTCGACTAGGGCTTGATACTCCACCATACCAAGCTTGTCACCGAAATTACCACTTTATCTTGAAGAGAGGCTTGGTGAGAATATCAACTATTTGATCATCAATGCAAATATATCTCAACTGAATAGCTTTCCTCATTACCATATCTCTAATATAATGGTATTTGATCTCAACATCTTTTGTTCTGTCATGAAACACTGGATTGACATATAGCTTCACACAACTACGGTTATCCTGGTATGATGGTAGTCTCCATTGATTGTTCAAACAATCTTACAGGAGCTTTGAAGCCACATTGCTTCTCGAGCTGCCATGCAAGGCGCAATATACTCACTCTACTTTACTCAATGCCTACAGAGGATGGCGCTGCTTGTTGCCTTAGAGATATCATACTTGATTTGTTGAAGCAACATCCGGAGGTACTCTTCCAGGTGACACACCACCCAATCAGAATTAGTATAACCATGCAGCTCCAAGTCCGCATTTGAAGAATATCTCAACCCATATCCAACTGTGCCACGCAAGAATCTTAGGATATGTTTAGCTGCAACAAGATGTATTTGTCTCGGTTCACACATGAGCTGACTAAGTACACTCACTTGCATAGCGGATATCGGTCTAGTATTGACTAGATACATCAATGATCAATCAATGAAATTTATAGCGTGGGATCCCTTGAATCTGAGTTAGCTATAGCCCTCTTTCAACTTATGCAAGTTGGTCTCCATAGGTGTAGACATGGATTTGCAGTCCATCATACCAAACCTCTTCAAAATATCAATGGTATACTTCCCTTGACTTAGAATCATCTCATCTGGCTTTTGCCAAACTTCTAAGCCAAGGAAGTAATGCATGAGACCAAGATCCTTCATTCAAATTCAGAAGCTAACTCCTTCTTGCATTTGATAATGAGGTGTTCTTCTCTAGTAAGAATCAGATCATCAACATACAAAACCAAAATCGATGCTTTGCCATTAGTACCTTGAAATACGAGGTTAGAATGTATGGTTCTTGGAGAAGCCCAAAGCGACAGAGTAGCGATCAATTTTCGTACCAAGCGAAGAGCTTGCCCAATACCATACAAAGGAGCCTTCTTATTTTGCAAACATGAGACTCTTCCCATCAAATCCATCGAGGTTACTTTCGATATAGAAATTTCTTCGATTACACCATTTTAGAAAGTTGTCTTCACATCCTTCAGTGAATCTTCCATCCCTCTAGATGCAACAATGCGTGATGGTTACGTGAAGGTGCCGCCCGAGCAGCGAGGGGCAAATGTTTCTTCATAGTCAACTCCTCTTTTGCAGCGAAAACCCTATACGAATCTTGCCTTGTACTTCTCAATGCTCCCATCATTTTGTGCCGATTTTGAAGGAAACCATTTTGAAGATACCGATTTTACCCAACCGGTCCTAGGAACGATGTCCCAAACATCATTCTTGAGAATTGATTGATACTCCTCTGTCATAGCATCTCTCCAAACCTGTTGACTAGAAGCTTCCTCAACACTGGAAGGCTCAGACTCAATAATCTGACTCATCAAAGCAACATAACTGGAGAACTTGTGGGGTCTCTTACTTTCTCTGAAGGTTCCTCTTGGTGCTGCAAACCTTTTTGCCTCCTACATTGTTTGCCTAGCCCAGAGAGGTCTTTTTCTCCCAATCACAATATTGGTAGGACCATCAGTAGGTTCCAAGGGCTCAATTGGATCATCATCTTCCTTCGGTTCTGAAGTCTCTCTTTGAATCTTAGGAGTATGGTTAACTTCCATATCCTGAGGAGACTCTTCATTATCAATCTCCATATGAGTATCCTTGGATCTTCTGAATGCAACATCTTCCTCAAATGTGACATCCCTACTGATCTTGATCAACTTCTGACTTGGGATGTAGATTCTGTAGATTGTTGATGTTTCACTGTAACTTACAAATATCCCCTTCTTGCCAGAAGGCTCCAGCTTTGTCCTCCTTTCCTTTGGTACATGAACATATACTGGACATCCAAAGATTCTCAAATGACTCACTTTTAGCTTCTTCCCAGTAAAAGCTTCTTCAAGAGTCATGTTCTCCAGAATTCGGTGAGGACTTCTATTTTGAACATAGATTGTTGTCCTAGATGCTTCTGCCCAAAGGAAGGTCTGCAAATTTGGGTCATGAATCATGGCTTTGTCTGCTACCACGATCGATCTGTTCTTCCTTTTAGCAACACCGTTCTGTTGAGGATTATAAGGGACACTGAACTCCCTCTTAATCCCAACTTCAATGCAAAAATTCCAAAAGCTGCCAGAAGTGTACTCTCCTCCATTATTGGATCTTAGGACTTTGATCCTCTTCCCAGACAAATTTTCCGCTTGAGCTTTGAACACCTTGAATCTTTCTAATACCTCAGGTTCTTTAGATTTCAAGAAATAAATCCAAGTCTTTCTAGAGTAGTCATCAATATAAAGAATGTAATACAAGAAACCACTCGAAGAAGCAACAAACATTGGACCACATGAATTAGAATGAATGAGATCTAGAATACATTTGGATCTATTTTCTCTACTATGAAATGGACCTTTAGTATTCTTACCCAAAGCGTAGCCTCTGCAAGTACGTTCATTCTCTTGGTTGAACTTTGGAAGGCCCGAGACCATCTTCTCCATGATAGGTAGAGCTTGGAAGTGAAGGTGAGCCAATCTTCAATGCCAAAGATCACACAAGCTTGAAGAATCATGTACTATTGCCTGAAGTGGACGAGTGCATAGCCTATAGAGGCTCTCATGTCTAACTCCTATCACTTAAGCAGACTTGAAGTTAGAATTCTTCGCCCATACAAGAACTTTGCCTTTAGAGAATGCAACTTGGTAACCCTTGTCTTCCAAGGCTGAGATGGAAACAAGGTTTCACTTGATGCTTGGAACATATAGAACATCACACAACTGTAGGGTAATGCCAAAATCCAAGTGGAGATTGGAGGTCCCAATTCCTTTCACCAAGTAACTAGCATCATCTCCAATAATGACTTGTTCACTAGAATCTCTCTCCACCAAATTTGATAGATGCTCCCTAATTCCGGTGATGTGGCAAGAAGCACCACTATCAATCAATTAGGTGTTGGTGTCGGAAGGTACATTGCTTGATAGTGCTGAATAGAATAAGTATTCACATGAATCCTTTTGTAGAGAGACTTCATCAACATCTGCAATGGTAGCCTACTGCTTAGGCCGAAGATTCTTTAGCAAAGTGACCATACTTGTCACATCTAAAGCATTGGACTTTAGAGAGGTCTCTCTTCTTCTTGAATGTGGGAGCACCATCAACACCTTTATCTCTGTTCCTCTTGAAATAGCCTTTCTTCCCATCTTTTCCTTCTTTGAGGATTGAGAGGCGAGAACATGAATGTCTTCATTAGTAGAGCTTTGACCAATTCCTCTAGCAGTCAATCTAAACTCCTCTTGAATGCAATCCGCCCTCAAACGATCAAACTTGGGAAGCTTTGATCTTGCACTAATTCCTTGAATGTAGGACTCCCAAGATGAAGGGAGACCATTGAGGGAAAGCATGGTCAAGTCTTTGTCATCAACCACATGACCAATTGTAGAGAGTTGATCTCTCAATTCCGAAATCTTCATGGAGCAATAGCCGTTTCTCCTTTCGCCATCTTCACATGATGGAGTTGTTGCTTCAGTGCAAGTGCCTGGCTGGTGATGTTGATTTCGTACATCTCCTCCAAAGTTTTGAACATGTCTCTTGCCGTCTTTAACTTGGAGACAATCGGAACAATATGATCCTTCATGGAATCAACTAACATCTTCTTCGCCTTGATATCTTTCTTCTTCCATTGAACCTTCTTTTCTTCATCTGAAGGCTTGGGGACTTGGCTCTCCACAAACTCAGCCAATTCGTTCTCCTCTAAGGTGAGCATAATTCTGAATCTCCATGAAGTGAAATTTGACGCTCCCTCGAGTTTATCCTCAATCTTAAGACTGTTCACCATCTTGACGAAGAGATAGATATAGACAACAATGAGAAGGAGAATAAAGAGTATCACTATAATAAAATCTGATCAAGATCTTTTTCAAACACGCTCTAATAGCATGTTAGTTTTATGATCAGATGTAATGCACAGAAAATTAATTCAAAATCAACACAAAGACACAGCAGATACCTTGGGAAAACCCTCCTCTTGAGGGAGAAAAACCCAGCAACAATATATCACCTATATATTGAATTTCAACAATAATGGTCTCCTTACAAGAGGCCGATATGAAGGCCTAAATATAAGCACCAAAGTATGATGCAACACAGAAACACAATGAGACAATTTGTTGGTGAAATCTCAACCTCTAACAATGCCGAACTGAACTTGAATATAAACTCGATCTGCCTTGAAGGTGAATTCGCACCAAGAATGAGATGGGTGAAGTATATCAAATGAACTATGAATAAATAACAATGGAATCCCATCGAGTATATATACACAATGAATGGAAGAGATGTGATTCTCCAAAGATGAGTCGGCCTTTATCAAGAATCGTGCCTCCTTAAGAAATCGTGCCACTTTAAGGTCGGCCTTGATATCAAATATATTTCTTTATTAATCATGCCTCTTCATTAATCATGATGTCGGCCTTAACAAACAATTGCATCTCAACAATAAATCGTGCCTCTTGAATGAATCGATGTCTCTAGGCTATGATTTAATTTATTATCATTAAGCAAAGGAGATCGCTGGAAGAATATGACCGACGCTGTCATTAACATCAACAGTGAATGTGGGATTGCTTTGGGAAAAATGTAAATGCTGGCATGCCAAATTGATGAACTTATCACAATGAAACAAAAATGTGGAATTCAAAAAATTTTGTCATTTGATCTTCCAATTTGGCATTTGTTCTGCTATTATTCAAGGTTGGGAGGCTAAAGAGAGTTCATAGATTGTTTTCCCACACTTGTGTTGGGTTGGGTCTCATTTTGTAGGGTGGTTTTAGTCCATCATTGACTTTAGCAAGTGTGTTTGTGAGTCTGTTCATGGTGAGAGTGTAGTTGTGGGTGTTGCAGGAGCTTGCAAATTGTGGTTGTAGCTTGTTGAAGCCATCAAAGTATTGAATACATGTGTAATCAACATTTGATAGTGGAATGAGGAGCGATATGCTTTGTAGGGTTGGAATTTTTCACCCAATATTGGGTTTTCTCTATGGTAATTTTGTGTATCTACATGTTACGCTTGTTTCTCATTTGATAGTGGAATGAGGAGCTATATGCTTTATAGGGCTGGAATTTTTCACCCAATATTGGGTTTTCTCTATGGTAATTTTGTGTATCTACATGTTATGCTTGTTTCTCATTTGTTTTGTCAGTTTGTTGAGATGATATATGTCGTTCCCTTGATATACATGTTATGTTGTTTTGACAACCTTTAAAGGTGGTTTGTGCAGTGTATTGAGGATTGTTGAAGATTTTTCATTGAGTATGCATTTCTAATGCAATGTGTGGAATATCCTCTTTGTTTAAATAACTAAAAGAACTCGTGAGATTCACCAAGATGACTAAAAATATCTCTTGATGAATGATGATGTCACTTGTGATCAGCAAGAAATGTTTGGAATATAAGGCGAGCTTGGGATGAATGCCTTTCTTTTCACCCGTAGAACTCATTTTTGAGTTTATTTGGAGTGTCTTGACCAAGGGATTTTTTGTATTTTTTGGTATGTCTTATGTGTGCATGTGGATGGGCGTGTGGGGTGTGTTCATGTCCCAGCTCTATTGTGCCTAATAATATATTGTAATTATTTTGGATTTTGTACTTTTATGTGCACCCTTATTTGTATCTGTGTAATGTTGTGACAAATATTCCTGATGAATGAGCTTAAGTCTTCTAAGATTATTTGATTCAGGATCTGAATCTGGACTTAACTTGTTTTATAGTAACAAAATGCCATTAATTTCAGGTATTGATAATGGAGAGACATTAAGAGTTCTTGGACGTGGGGGAGCAGATCCCGAAAGTGGTCAGTCAGGGGATCTTCTTGTAACCATAAAGGTCAGATTCCTTTTAGATGTCTAATCCCTTTATTGATTTGCTTCTTTCCAACACTTAAAAATTAAGTGTTTTTTTTCACTGTGATCAATTTTTTTACGCTACCAAAGTCAAAGGTATCATATTTGAACTTTTAAACTTGTTGATGTAGTTGAATCAAACTGAGATAACTAGAATAGTGGCTAATTTTTAATGCAGGTTCGTGAAGATCCTGTCTTTCGTAGAGAAGGCGCAGAAATTCATGTGCATGAAAACATAAGCTTCACCCAGGTATATAATAACAATCATTTGTTGCTGTTTGTTTCTTAGGTTGATAAACTATTTGTAAGTTTTTCAGTTATATCAATAGAAAGCAAGCATAATAGGTTGGTAGCAATTTGTTTTGAGAAAAAAAATCATAAATATCTTGATCTTATTTTATTTTTATAGAGACTTGAACAGTAGTACTTGGGAAGCAGAAGGTATTGTTTTTCCGGTTAAACATTTAACTGTGCCCTGTTAAACAGACTTTCTGGTTGTAAAATCACTCGTCATTTTTGGGTACAAAGGTTTCATATTATGAGGGAAATCTTGCCACTGAAATTTGACCTTCTGAATTCTGCATGCTTGTTTGTTGTTTGCATATTCCTAACGAAATATGAAAATGTCTGGGTAACCTTCCTAAACAATATGACACTTTTGCATGGTACAAACTCTTTTTTGAGTGGAGATTTTTCCTGTGATCAGTTTTTCAAGTGATATTTGACTATATAAGCTGTTGCTTTTAATCCTTTAGGAAGTTGGTAGTGTTGATTTGCTTCTATGTTTGTATATCATCAGGCAATTCTTGGAGGAACCATTCAGGTGCCAACTTTAACTGGAGAGGTAGCTTTGAAGGTGAGTTGAATGTTGCATCAGGGATATCTCATCTTAAATGCTACCTGCCATTGAATTGTGCTAGATGTTTCTTTGTTGAACATACCATATTGAGCCTATGACTATTTACTATTCTATCTTATGCTTGTAGGTTCGGCCAGGAACACAGTATGGTCAAAAGGTTATTTTGAAAGGAAAAGGTACAACAATAACACTTCCCTGAAAGATGATAATTTGTGTTTCTAAAATGTTTCTGATAAAATGGACAGTCAGAAATGAGCAAGAGAACTCTAGTTTTGAATTTTATTTGGTCTACATATACATATTTGGTGTTTGTTTCTTATAGTTTTATCATTTTTATTGTATTTATGTTGTATACTCATGTCAATGTTTCTTAAGTGGATTGGTGATGCCATCTTTTAACATTGTAATTTCAATTTAATCTTTCTTGTAGGCATTAAATTAAGACGCTCAAGCCAGTTTGGAAATCAATATGTACATTTTCGAGTCACCATTCCATCGTAAGTTTCTGGGTTAATATTTTCTGTTAAATAGAGAAGAGTTTAGAAATTTATTGACACAAATCTAGTGTGATTTTATAGAGATGCATATACTCAATGTTAGCTATATAACCAGTAGCTGACTATGTCGAAGTGACCTTTTTCTCAATAAATAATATCCTTTATTAATAACCTCAGTTATTTTAAACTATACATTTGTAAATCAACCAGACCAAAGTTATGAATTGACATTAATATTCTGACACCCTCCCTTTGCTTTCACACAAGGAGAAAAGAAGCTGTTTACCATTTCTTCGAAGAGTAAAAATTCCTTATATGTTTCCTTGCTGTCCCATCTTCTTCAGAAGTTGTAAATTGCTTTCCTGCTTTTCTTTAAGCTTTTACTTTTAGGATATAGAGCTGTTACCTATATCTGCCTATACGTGGTAGGGGCGATAGGGCTATCTCTTTTTTAGAAGGGTGGAGAGACAGAGGAAACAGATACAAGCCCATCCAGGCCCAATATAGAGCAGGCCTCTGGGTTACACTGTTTACCCCTCTCCCAACAGTGGGGAAACCCACCCCTTCTATAGAGCTATGATAGAAGTAGGGCCCACTATAAAGGTAGGATTTTCCTACTATCTAAAGATGGGGCACTACCTTCCAACTGGGAGCTGAATGGATTCCCTCAAACAGGAGACTAAGGGGATACCTTCCAACAAGGAGATGGAGGGAACAGATACAGGTCCATCCAACCCCATTATAGAGTAGGTCAAACCATATACCCTAACACGTCTCTCCAATATAGTGGTGAGAGGAAGCCAACTTGATTCACTC
>VDFB02170675.1:0-22335 GCA_007258455.2 Sequoia sempervirens | reverse complement strand
CCAAGAAATGAGATATCTTTTGTAAATCACGTGCAAGAAGAATAATGACGAGACAGAAAATCGTGTGTAGGAGTTTGTAAATTTTGAGGGTAGAAAAATATAGAAATCTACAAAAAAAAAAAGAGTTTGCCATTGCCTAGAAATTGGAAGAACCTGCAGGCCAAGCTCATAGAGTCGCGCGAAATACCATGCGACCAGGACTGAAAGATGCACGCCTAAAAGACAAGAAGAAAATCATGGCCAGGTATAGGCAAAAATCATGTCCAGAAACCTCACGAAATTGCGGCCATACACAAAAAAACACACGCCAAAAAGAGCCACGAGTAGAGAGACGCGACAAATGTGTTCAGAACAATCCTCCAAAAACCCTAAAACGCGACCAAAAGAAAACCCACTAAAAAATTCACAAATGATAGAAAAATATTTTTTAAAAGACTTAAAAAATTTCTTACAAATTTTTTTAAGAAAATATTTTTGATGAATTTCTGACTAACTCTCCCAAAATCCTGAGCCCTCCCATGAGGGAGACAAGCTTAGTCTGGCTTTGATACCATGAAACAATTTTGGGCTAGAAATTGTTTGTATTATCAAAGGAAATCATTACAATATATAGAAGGTAGAAATATTGTAGCCACTATCTACTAGACCCACTACCAAACCCACTAACTACTGTAGCAACCCATTAACTACAATATTGACCATTATATTCTTATTGTTTAATGGCCAATACTATAGTTAGTGGGTTGCTACAATAGTTAGTGGGTTTGGTAGTGGGTCTGGTAGATAGTGGCTACAATATTTCTACCTTCTATATATTGTAATGATTTCCTTTGATAATATACAAGCAATTTCTAGCCCAAAATTATTTCATGGTATCAGAGCCAGACTGAGCTCATCTCCCCCATGGGAGGGCTCAGGATTTTGGGAGAGTTAGTCAGAAATTTGTGAAAAATATTTTCTTAAAAAATTTCATAAGAAATTTTTTAAGTCTTGGAAAATATTTTTCTGTCATTTGTGAATTTTTTAGTGGGCTTTCTTTTGGTCGCATTTTAGGGTTTGTGGAGGATTTTTCTAAACATGTTTGTTGCATCTCTCTGCTCGTGGCTCTTTTTGGCCTATGTTTTTTTGTGTATGGCCGCAATTTTGTGAGGTTTCTAGACATGATTTTTGCCTATACTTGGTCGCGATTTTCTCCTTGTCTTTCGAGAGCACATCTTTCAGTCTTGGTCGCATGGTATTTTGCACGACTCTCTAAGCTTTGCCTACGGGTTCTTCCAGTTTTTGGGCAATTGCAGAACTAATTTTTTTTTTGCAATTTTTTGTATTTTTCTAGTTGCAAAATTTGCAAACTCATGCACACGATTTTATGTCTTGTCATTATTCTTCTTGCATGTGATTTATAGAAGATCTCTCATTTTTTGGCGACGATTAGGGTTTCAACATTTTTTTCTACAAGTTTTGGGTTCATTAATGGCGGCTAGGTTTTCTACAACTTCGTCCAAGGTTTTGAACCCTTAGATCAAGTCAAAAAAAAATTTCTTGCAGATTCCTTCTAGGTTTTATGAGATCTCAACTGGGTCAGTCTTCAATTTTTTTGGGTACCTTGTTTTCTATGCCTCAGTCTCAAGTCAATTTTTTTTTTCAATTTCAGATTCCTTGTGGGTTTTTTGAAATCTCAACTGGGTTGTTGTTAGATTTTTCTGGGTGTCTTGAAGTTCGTGTCTCAATTTCTGTGCAGATCTATTATAGCGGCTAGGGTTCCAAACCCTCTGTTTTTCAACTGACAATCGATGGCTACCTATTTCTAGGCTTCTGTAATTCGTAGTATTGCATGGGATTCCTTTCTTGGGTTTTTTAAATATTTTTTTCCCTTATTAAAAAAAAAATTGGCTTAAGGGTTTATAATTTTCTAATTAAAAAATTATGGATTTTTTTTTGTATACGCTAGTCAGGGTTTCTGTTGTTTAGGAGGGCTCTCTGGTCTCTGGTTTTTACTATTTTTTTTCCAAAAAAATGATGATTTGTAATCTTGGGTTTGGTGATTTTTTTCCTCAAAAATCATGATTTGTTGCAGTCTATTTTTGTCTCACCTAGAGTTGTTGGGGCAAACATCTACACAAGTGGCTTCTTGCAGTCTGTTCTCGAGCATCGTGCTCCTCTGCAAAAGTTTCAACAGTTTGCCAATTTATCCTCAAAATCATGGTCGTTGTTCTCGATGTGTCTCTAGCAATAGAGATGAACATCTATGTTATCCAACATTAGGTTGGACATTTTCTGGTCTAAAGTTTTGCAGTTTCTAGGAGGGTTAGTGGCAGACTCATCTCAGTGGCAGAGTCAGTGGCAGACTCTTGTCTCTTATTGCAAAGCATTCTAAAGAAGGGGCAACCTTCTCTCTTTTTTTGTACTCTTGGTCATCAACATTCTGCAGATCCAGGGAGGGTCTTCGTAGCAGCAGAGTGTTCTAAATAATTTATGACCAACGACCTACAGATTGTTTTCTATAGGCTAGTTTGATGATTGACCATTAAAGGAGGGTGTAAGAATATTATATTCTTATTGTTTAATGGTCAATAGTGTAGTTAGTGGGTTGCTACAGTAGTTAGTGGGTTTGGTAGTGGGTTTGGTAGATAGTGGCTACAATATTTCTACCTTCTATATATTGTAATGATTTCCTTTTATAATACAAATAATTTCTAGCGTACCCGAAGAACCAACCCCCATACTAGGAGATAGTAAAAGAACTTCCTAGGAAAAACCTACAACTTCTAGATATAGGAAAAAACACTACTAAACTACACAAGTACAAAACTTACAAAATGGTTACAACGCTTCCAGATAACAATGATCATCTACGCAGTACAACAAGCTGACTGATGAATGCCATAGGAAGAGTGTCACACATAATTTTCTATGAGTTACCCTGGCTCAACCTTCTTAGGCTACCGAACCCCCATTTTGGGTTACCCTGACTTGCCTCTACTGACCACCAAACCCTCATATAAACTATGCTTCTCGTCTTATCTCAAGCCTTAATAAGCGTATGAGTCATGAGAAACATTCATTATCTTAATTAGTCTAATTTTTTTTTATTAATTCTCTTTAAGTTATCACTTAATTAAACCCTAAGTGAGTTACCCTGGCATCCCTTTGTGTATCGGACCCCCACAAAGAGCCACTCTCCTACTGACAACTCACGGTTCAAATCCACAATACCATGGGTAGACTAGATGCACAAAATAGATAACAAATATCAACCTTAAGACATAAGGTCACACAACCTGTTCATATTAACCAGGTGTTCAAACTGACTAAATCCACGTGCACTACCCAAAGCAAATCACAAATTGAACCATCACATATAACATCCCAACATAGAATAAACTCCTCTGGAAGACTTACTAACTCGATTAGCCCATTTTTCCCAATAGACATAATAGAAGAAACACAAGTTAAAAGCAACTTAGGCAAGTAAAACATTTGATATTCAGATTTCCTAGATCCAATTTAAACAATAATACTTTGCTCAATTATTTATAATTTGAGACAATTTTATTCATAAGATAAAAACAAATCATAACTAATTGTTTAACTCTATAATTTCCCAATTACACATTACATGAAAATAACTAGTCTCATCATAAATTCGTTTGCAACCAAATAATATTTAAACTATCATAAAATCATTTTCTTAAAAATTTCCATTTCATTTAAAATAGATAAGCATTACCCTTAAAATCATTCCCTTATTAAATAACTACTTGGGCATTTGACAAGCAATAATAAATTTAAATCTACAGGTTTACTTCAGTTTCCCAATAATATTTAAGTATAAGAATCTCATTTCCTCATAGAAATCATTTCATTATAAAATAAATATTTGGACATATACATCTCTATTAATTAAATATTCATTTAAATAAGAAGACGTTTCTACATAAATTTAATATCCATTTCTCACGTTTAAATATTTAATTATTTAACTATATGCACATTATCCATGTATTATTAACTAAATAAATAAACAAATACATATATATATAATATATATATAATATATATATATTATATAATATATATATATATATTATATTAAAATAATATATATATGTTTATAAAATTAATAAAACATAATTTATATTTTATATTATATATATATAAAAAAATGAATTCCCATGCAAGGACGTAGGGTCAAACCCTGCCCCTGTTGTGGGTGCTACTACGCAGCCTCCCCCTTATGGGGGTCGCTACTTGTGGGGGCAGAGTTGGGCATTGCCTCCATAACCAACACCTCCCATAATGGGGCGACTATGGGGGTAGCTCCCCTAGCACCCCACATAAATTTTTTCATAATTTTTTTTTAATGTAAAATAAAAAATTTCCCCCCTGTGTCTAATAATTTCCTAGCACAAAAATTTTTAACATATTTTTTTTTTTATATAATTTTTTTTTAAAAGCATACTAAATTTTTAACAGGAAAAAAATTAAAAGCATACTAAATTTTATATATACTGTATGTATATATAAACATATATAATCTAAAAATGCTTCCAACTAACAGTCCAATTGGACAAAATTGAAAGAGTAATTTAGAGAGAAAGGGGAAAATTTCAAAGCAATCTCAAAAAAATTATTTTCTAAATTACAATGGAAGACCTCAAATCTAATTACAGAGATTCACAAAATTTTCTATTGTTTTCTCTTTCAATTTTCTATTGTTAAAATTTGTTTTCCCTACATAAAATCTAAGAATTTCTCAATTTCTCTATAGAGATTTTCTAGAATTCACAAGTTTTACAATCTTCTTCAAAATTAAAAAAAATAAAAGCTTCTAACAATAAAGAAATAAAAAACTTGTTTTCTAAAGTCTGAAGAAATTGAGAACTGGGGTTGATCTGAAGAAATCGAGAACTGGGGTTGAGCTTCCCTACAAGATCCAATTTTCCTTCCTTCCAAAATCTCCACTTTCAAAATCCAAAATCCCCAATACAGAGAAAAACCCTCTTCTATTTTTGCAACCAAAAAGAAAATTAAAGATATTTTCTTTTTCCAAAAATATAAATATCTCCACTCTTTTCCTCCACACTTAGTCAAAATTTCACAAATATCTCCCTTTTAACCACCATATATATTTTTCATGCATTCACAATATATTTTGCTTTTAAACGATTTAAAACAAAATTCATTTCAACTAAATTTAAATCTTTTAATTTATGCACTTTTCAAAACAACTTTAACTATTTAATTTATTTAATCAATAACTATAATTTAATTAATCAATTTATTTACTCAACAAAATAAATTTAATTAATTAGTTTTTTGACTTAATAAAATAAATTTAACCACTAGAATAAATTACTTTACTAAATGAATAAATTTAAATTAACTAAATTAAATAACAATTTAATCTAAATACATAAATCAACATTTCTGCCACTTAAATATTAATTTTCGCATATACTTCCTACCGATAACAAATTATCAAAACACCAAAGACGATATGACTCAACAACATACTAAACACAAACTGACGACACACTATGACAAGGTTGTGGTTTGACAAGAGAATCTCGTTACTATCTCCCAATCAACAATAATGTTGGGATATGGACATGCTCAAACCTGTGAAACCAGGTGGAGATGATCCTGTAATCAAAACGAATGTCATACATGGATAAACATAACAGTCACACCATGAAAAGAAATCACATAATTACAGGGCGCTCGCATGCAAGTGATGTAATCCCATCCCCTTCACTAATACAGTCACATTAAAACTGACCAATATTAAAGCATCATTAATCAACATATAAGCATATATCAATATTAACAACTATGCTAATTGTCATGCCCCAAAATTTTCAGTAGAAAATGCAACATTTTTTTTTTAAAGAAAAACAAACATTAAGCTAATAAACCACTCTAAGAGTTAGAAGTGTGTTATGAGTTTCACACCCTTGAGGAGATATTTTATTAACATGTAATTACCAAGAGATTACACCTTATTTCATTTGAGTAAAGTGACTATAAGATTGAATACAAGTTTTGCAAGAGGTCATTTATTCCCTTTCATACTCAAATCGTTACTATTCTAATCAACAATTATTTCTTAATGATAATAGTATTATTGACTAGAAAAACCTTTAAGAAACTTAATGTTATTTATTTGATGCTTACGCATAGCTAACAATATCATTATTGAGTTGGTAACTATAATAGTAAAATTTAGCATTTATCCCATGATAAGAAAGTATTTTAATTTATTTACTTATCAGTAAATTTTAAATGATATTACCATTAATAAATCACTCAAAAATCTCAAGGATAATAATATTATGGGTTAATCCTTCTATTTATTCATTGCCAATTTTAATATATCCTTTATTATTATTAAACATTGCCTTAGTATTTCTTACAAAGTTTAAGGATGTATTTTATATGCTACTCTTATAGAGATAATCCCCTTATTGTCTAAAAGAATAAGGCAAGGGAAATATTTACCTTAATAATATATCATTTGAGTTATGAAAAGAAAATCAGTTGATATTTCATCAAAAAGAAATGGTATCCCTCTATAAGAATTTTACCCATTGAAATTTGTTAGTAAAATAATATCTAATTATGAATTTTGAATCGAAAGAATAATTCACATATACTTAATTTTGTGAATATATATATATATATAAGTTTGACTATTATTTACTTAATTGATTCTTTATTTGCTTCAATATGTATTTACATATCTTAAAATAATCTTATGAATATTTGATATCAAATTTAAATGATTATATTTATTCATATATATACCTTTATGCATATAATTTATTTACTTTTGAAAAAAACATTTTCTAAAAATTTTCTTTTTCATTTTCAAGAATACTTTTTTTTTTCAAGAAAATAAAGTAACACTAATAAAGTCTTTACCAATTTATTCATGGAAGAATCGTTTGGCTAAATAATTCCCGCGAATACCTTAGATAAAGGAGCTTTTTGGTGAAAAGCACTATTTAATAAGAAACCTAACTACCTTATCTCCCTTTTTTTCATTTGGGCGCCTAAGTGAGTTATTAGTCCCTGCCATAAGGCGGAGACTATTGTTTTCATGTTCATTTTCCCACATTAAAATGCATCTGCTATGCTAGGCTGGCCAATCACATTTTGTAATTTAAATATATTTATTTGTATTTCTATAGTTTGAATTTAAGACTTATTTTTTATACTTAAAAATTAACATTTATTTGTTTTTTCATTGGTAAGAGCAGCTGTATAATTCATTTTTGTTTAAGGAAATTAGAAAAATAGGATGACAGATTGGCATCAAATGGAGACTGTGCTGGTGTGCTGGGGAGTACATAATCACTGAATATGCAGTTAATACATTGAATGCCACCACATTTTGAGGAGAAGTCGCTGGATTGCTACGCGTGCTGGTTGTGGTTTGTTTATTATCGAACAATGCATTACATAGGAGTCTTTGTTTGTGTTCATCTGAACTTTAAACTCTCGACGGTCTGTGCATGCTAGATGTTTGCTTCTAGTCATGGCTAAGGACAACTTCTTCATAGGCATGGGCTTGCTAGGTGTTTGCATCTCTGCATTTTATATTCTATTGTTTGTTGTTTTGTGCATTTTATGGGTTAATATCTACAAATCCCCAATTAGTTCAACAAAACCCTAAACTTTTTACTCCTTCCCTCCTGCAGTTTGCTGTCATCTGGGTGCCACCACCATGGAGATTTCGCTACAAGCTGGGCTCTAATACGGAGTCTTTTTGGCTCATATTGTTGCCCCAACTGCCACGTTTCTTTGAAATCCGTGTGGTCAGCCAAAATGCTAGTGCCCCTCGAAACAAAGCTGTAAAGTAGTGACTGATACGCCATATTCACAATATTTTTACCCTCTTCTGCTGCACAAGATGCACAACAATTGAACAATGTGAGGAATTGTAAGAGGCGAACTCAGTTGCAGGTTCGAATCGCAGGAAAGGTAGCAAGCACGCAAAAAGTTTTGTTGTATTTTCCTTACACCTTGTATGTTCTTTCATCGCATTATCATTGACTTTTTCATGGAATAATAATATTGTGTTTTTAAACTTTGGGCAAGAACAGGGTTACCCTTATTTTTCAGTATAATAAATATTCATTGTAAAAATTAGTTAACTCTTTTTTTTTGGCGTGCTATTAAATATACTGTAAACAATCATTATTCTTAAAGGTAAAAAACCTATGTTTGTTTACTGTAAATACTCATCATTCCTTGTTGATATTTAGTGATGTATTTAGATTCTTTTTTGGTAATTATTTTTTTTTAAATGATTCTGCCTAGCTTATAATTCTTAGCTGCTAGTTAAGCATCTGATTGATGAAATTCACGGCAATATTTTTCATCACCAGGACCAGTTTTTGTTAAACATTAGATAAGAATAGGGTTTCCCTTATTTTTTTGTAAATAGAATATTAAATACTTATTGTAGAAATAGGCTAATTATATATTGTGCAAGTTTTAAAATTTGCTTTAAAGAGCCAGTGATAATTTTTAAATTTCTCCCCTGCTAATAGTCTTTATTTCTTATTATTTGGTCCTGCTTACTTATTTTTACTTTTTAAGCGTAAGTTTGTTTAAATTGACATCAAAATTTGTCATAATTAAGATTGACGTCTCTTAAATTTGAACTGGGAGCGAGTTTTTTTTTATTATTTGAGCATGCTAAATAGAATTATAGATTAAGATATTTATTGTAAATGATATTTATTTTTTGATGAAAAATACAGTGTTAATTTTTGAATTTCTTCCCTCTTAATAATCTTTATTTCACATCATGTTGCCCTCCCAACATTTCTTTTAATTTATTTTGAAGCCTAACTTTGATGAGATTTTTGGGTGTATTTTTCATCACTAGGATCGATAGTTGTTGAAAGTTGAATTGGAATAGGGTTCCATTTATTTATCAGCATAGTAAATACTTCATGTAGACATTTTCTTGCTGATGTTTTGGATTTTTACTGTAAATAATCAGTATTTCTTGTTTCTCCCTCACTAATCGCCATTGTTTGAAATCATATTGTCCTTCTAATGATTTTGAATTCCATGAAATTTATGGCAATTTTTTCATTTTCAAGATCTGTTTGTTAAATTTTGAATGGGAAGATTGTTTTTCTCATTCTTCAACATGATAAATATTTCATGAAAAATATTATCAGAGAAGAATCATTTTTAATGCCCATTTGTTGTAGTATTTTCGTACTAATGATTGACTAGTCAGCTGTACACTATACAATTTGAAATTGATTTCTCAAATCATAAATGAGTAGAGCAAAAGCAATAGGGCTTGTGAGCACATTCAATTTATTACATGCTAAAATAGCTGAGATTTCAGATTTTTCTACATTGACTCCAATTTTTCTGAGTCAAAGCAAATTTTAGCAAATTGAAAAAATTACAATATACCTTTGTAGCTATAGAAAGATGCCCTTTACGACCTGTTTCAGATCCCTGAAGCCTCATCTGTGCAAAGAGATGAGGAACATCACATGAATATAGATACATAATCATGAATGTACGCAAATAAACATCTATATAAATGTTGAAAAATAATTTAGAAAAAGGCTGATTTCTCATGGCTTATATGTAAAAAAGGCATCTCTCATCCAAGGAGGGTGACACTGGGTGGCTGGGGGCAAGGAGTTGTGGAAAATTGTGTCCTAAGTTATAGTAATCTTGAGAGCAAACAGTTCAAGATCTGCTTGTCTTTTTGATATACTGTCGAACTGTATTGATGACAGGTAGGTTGCTCTTGCACATTATTTTCAAGGGCATATATTGGGCATCTACTATACTATTTTGTTTTTAAGATATCTTGAGAAAAGCTAGAAAGAATTGTGGAGATATATGTTCAAGGCATTTCCATGTGGTATCTTGTTTGCTAAAGTTGGTTCTGGAGTAATTTTGAGCCAATTTTTTTTGTTTTTTCCTGGTTAAGTGCCCAGTCAGTGTTTTAAGAGGAACATGGCTTAAAATTTGTGAATCTCTTATGTCCCTTGTTATAATTCCTTTCATTTCTTAACTGACAATTATTGTTCCTTTAGCTCAAGATTCATGTCCTGAAGCTCAAAAAGTGTCTGTTCTTCTAACTAGATGTTCTAACAATAATATTTTAATCTTTTTTCTGTATCTTATAAAGTTAAAGAGAAGTGTAAAAGTATTGTGTTATTCTTCATGGATTTTGAGACGTTGAATAGATCCTGTTGATGCTTAAAGCAATAATAACTGTTTTTGATTTCATGTTTGTTTATTTCTTGCTCTTGAAATATTTAATTTCACCTTTCTATTGAAGAATTGAATTCCAATATATTATTTGGTTGGTTCAATTACTGGCCTAGTGCAACTTTGAAGCATAAAAGCATGGCTAACTGTATTTATACCACACCTGAATCCTCCTATAACCACTAAGTACCATGTGGAGTTATAGTGGAAAACAAATTTTCCAGTGTGTCAAACAATTGCTTGTTAATAGTTTATGTTCTGCCACCTATTAATAGAAATGCAAAATTAGATATAGGAGCAAAAGATGCTTGTAACTAGAGAATTTATCAGAAAAGCTACCTACTATCTCTTGTTTGGTTGTTTTGAAGACTATTGAAAGTGCAATTGTAGACCCAGAGCAACTGAGGACAATCCTGCAACAAACTGTAAGCTCATATATTGGTTGCTTCAATATGGGCATTGGGAACTGAATATGCAGCATTGGACAAATTCAAGAAAAGCACAAATTCAAGAAAGCAAGTGATGGGTTTTCCCAACACATGCTATGCACAATGCACTATTACAGAGAATGAATGTAGTTTACAGCTCTACTGTAGGCAGTTTATAGCTCTACCATAGTCAGGGGAGAGCAACTCATGCAGTTTACAGCATTGGACAAATTAAAGAAAAGCACAGATTCGAGAAAACAAGTGATGTGTTTTCCCAACACATGCTATGCACAATGCACTATTACAGAGAATGAATGCAGTTTACAGCTCTACTATAGGCAGTTTATAGCTCTACCGTAGTCAGGGGAGAGCAACTCTTTTTATAATGCACCTTTTAATGATATCAAAGTTATCAACACACAAAACATATAGTTATATACACATAAAAAATTATAAAACTATATATAAAATTATAGAACTATATCAATTGCAAATTTGCATAAGCATATTTATTCCCTTAGGCAGGGACTCCAGCTCTTTCAGAGCTCTTGTTATATTGAGTAAAACACTCTTTAAATATGGAGAAGTAGATCCAAGGAATATTTACGTCTATAAAAGCAATTATGAGCTATGCAGCAAAACAAAAGGAAAGCCTAATAAAGAAATATATGACGTGAACCCTAATTCTTGTTATCTTTATATCTTTTTTTAATTATTTTGTAAAAAATATATTTTTATGAGATAGTATGCATGTAGTCCATTTTCTTTAATTTGGATGCTAAAATTTTCAGTTTGTCATGTGCCTTCAATAATTTAGTTTTTTTATTGCTAATTTCTCAAACTAGTAACATGTCTTTCACTAGAGTAGTAAACTGATTACTTGAAAATTCATTTGTAAGTTACTATATGGTCCCATGGAGGGCTTGGGCTTCTATTTTCATGGATCAAGTAGTCCTATGGAGAAAAATAAATAATGCTACAGGATTAATTGGAATCTCCTCCTGAAAAATAACAGCCCCTACCTTTTAAGACTGCAAATTTCAACGGGTGAAATTGAGGTGGGGCTAGAAATTGCCCCTACAGCTTAGGAATTTTTTAGGAATTTTTTCTGCCACTTGTCTATCACTTTGAATTTTAAATTCCTAAAAAAAACTAAGAGAATTTTTATTTGTTTATTAATTTTTATCAAATTACTCCACTTCCTCCCTTGAATTTTGGAGCTCAAACTTTTAAGTTGAATTGCAAAATTGATTTCATAGGACCATCATCTTTAAAATATTCCTAAAATATTTCAGCAACACTGCTGAAATTTTTTAGGAAGCCCCCCTCCATGGAACCGTACCCTTATTTAACTAATTTATTTCTCTGTGTCATAATTTTATTTATTTCATTGTAACTGACAAAAAGGATAATTATGCTGAGCAGGAATTTTTTTGTGAATAATAAATATTTTAAATAAAGCTTATTGAGGCTCATGTTTTTCCAAATGTATATCTTAATCTATTAGATTATTTATTTCATTGTAACTGACAAAAAGGATAATTATGCTGAGCAGGATTTTTTTTGTGAATAATAAATGTTTTAAATAAAGCTTATTGAGGCTCACGTTTTTCCAAACGTATATCTTAATCTATTAGATACTTCTCACACCTCTATGCCTTTCTTTATTAAACAACAATATCTCGACAAGCCATTTACAAATATGGTGGATATTTATTCACCATTTAATTGACCTTTGCAACCTGCCAACCAACTCTCCCTCAGGTTTAATTCCTAACACTGGGTCAGATTTGTCTTTTCTTCCTATCTTTTTTTTTCCTCTTTTATTATTATTATTATTATTTAAGTTTAAATTCAACCACTCCAATTGTGCATATGAATGAATGAATGAAAGATTTTAATGACGTCCACGAGACTAAATAGTCTATGGGACCGAGACTTTCAACAACTTAGTTTGTCTCCAAACTCTTCTCCAGATCAGATCTCCTGCTATTAATTTTGACTAGGAGGCTAGCCGTCTGATTTATCTTATCCTCCTCAAATAACTGCTGCATATTGCCCACATCTGAAATACTTGAGTACTGATTACGAATATTTTCATACGCTGTGCATTCCATGATGAAGTGCCACTCCGTTTCCACCACTCCCTTATTACAAAATAAGCACGTTCTTTCTTCCCAAGTTTCCTTAGGTGTCTTCCACCTACCAGTCTCACATCTAAGATGGTGGGACCCCGTTCTTAATTGAGCAATTAATAGCCTCGCTTTCCCTTTAATAGTTGCACCTAAATATGGTTTTTCACCATGTTCCTTAGCTGGGTTAAACTCTTTGATGTAATATGCTTTTTTTCGTCCGATCTGATTTGACCACATGGCAGTCCTGAATTTTTCCTTCACATAGATTTTTATTTCACTGTTGGTGTCAGGACACTCATGTAATTTGATGTTCCACTTGTTCAGCCACTTGATGTTCTGTTTCATCCATGTTTTCTTTCTTCGGACTAGAATCTCCTCCATAACCGTTTTGGGCCACCGGTGGTTATCCATGTTTTCAACCTTTTTTAGATAACTTAACAACCGGGTTATCGCTGAAGCTTCCAAAGGAAAAGCTCCCGCCTCAGCTAGCAGGATTTCATAAGGAACAGTAGCTTTAACTTTGAGATTATTTGTTATTAGGTGTTTCTGGATTCTTTCTATCTGTCTCCAACTGCACTTTGATGTGTTGCTTCCCCACACTTCGCACCCATAAAGCACAACCGGCGTGACAAGTAAACCAAAAAGGGTTTTCTTGGTTTTCCAATCCCAAAGTTCAGCTTTTCTACACCTATTTTGGAGCAAATAATAGGCTTTCCAACCTCCCTGTATCCTTTTCGTTCTACAGGTTTCCCAACTGAGCTTATAATGGAAGTCAATCCCAAGATATTTGTATTCTTTCACTATATCAAGTGGGCTGCCTTCAAAAAGAAAGGTATGCTGTTTAATTTTTCTATTCAATGAGTAAATCATGATTTTAGTCTTGGATGTGTTCACTTGCATCCCAACTTCCTGACAAAAGTGTTCTAGGGCTTTTAGATGTTCTCTTAACCCATGAGCTGTTTTTGAAATTAGGATAAGATCGTCAGCATATAGAAGTAATTTTACTACATAACCTGCCAATTGGATACCATCCCCGCCTTCCTTGCTTAACCACGCTTCCAACTTATCAATGTATAGCCCAAAAAGCGTAGGGGATAGAGGGCAGCCCTGTTTAACTCCAATGTCACTGTCAAAACATTCTGACATACCTTCACTTGTTCTGATTTTAGCACTGACCTTCTCATACAGCCTATGAACAGCTGCTCTATATGCATTTGGAATGCCTAATTCTTCCATCCGAGACCATAATTTGTCTCTAGGCACTGTGTCGAAAGCTTTCTTAAAGTCTACAAAGCAACAATAAGCTTCCTCACCCTGGTTATCCCAAATTTTCTCAATCAAGTGTCTAAGGGTGATGCAGTGATCGATGGTAGAGTGCTTGGATCTGAAACCTGCCTGTCCCTTTGCTCTTTTGCCCTCATTTTCTGCCCATTTGCTGATCCTACGTTCAATCATGCTCCCAAATAGCTTGCCAAAGATAGAGTTGACCATAATTGTGCGATAGTTAGATGGGTTATTGATATCACCACTTTTAAATAAAGGGATGACCACACTGGTAGTCCACTCCATAGGAAAACCTTCCCGATTGACATTGTTGAAAATTCTTTTTATGTGAGGGGCAAGAATTTCAGTCCCCCATTTTAAAAATTCAGACTGTAGCCCATCTATGTCTTGTGCTTTGCCACTTGCTAAGTTCTTTATTCCTTGTTTAATATCATCCACATTGAATAATTCCGCTGGTGTGTTAATGACAGGAGGGTAGTCTTTCTCGTGGGCCCGCTCGTAAAGAAGTCTAGCATATTCTAACCATTGGGCATCTGTAATATTGTTTTCCACCACCTTTTTCTTTTGTTGCAATTCCCTCCAAAAGCCTTTAGGATTATGTTTCCCAAGAGTGATTAGTTCCTTCCTTCTTTCGTTTACATACTCTATTTTTTTGGACTGCACTAATTTTTCATATTTTTTCTTATGCTCTTTGTCCCTACCTCTCTTCATTAGCGATCTCTTGGCTGCCTTACATTCTTCATCATACCACGGATTTGCCGGAAAAGTGTTTGCTGTCCCCATCTTGGGATGAGACCTTTTGCACGCATTTAATGCCTTGTGTATTATCGGGATCAGCAAATTATTGTGAAGGACATCAACCTTTTTTGCTGCTTTAGACTCCACATTATTTTCCAGATCATGGAAATGTTGCTTAAGAGCAGCATTGAATAATTCTCTATTTTCCTGATTTATGAGGATTTTACCCTTAGGAAGGGCTTTTTTTTGCGTGTGCATAACCTGTTTGTTGTGTTGGCTGATTGGTGAAATGCGTAGTTTGACCCGAAGAGGTAAGTGATCAGATTTCATCCCGATAGGGCAGTCCTCAATATCAAATTCCAACAGTCTAGAACTAAAACTCTGGGAGCAAACCACGTAGTCCACCACACTCTGACCATTATACGTTTTGCAAGTAATACCTCCAGACCTCGGCCAATCCCTCATACCATTGCATATAACCATGCCAAATAGACTACAAAGCCCCAATAATTCTGTCCCAAATGAGTTGATAGTGCCATTACCATCTTGAGATGATCTTTCCCAATGGAGACCACCTCCTTCCTCTAACCACAAAGGATTGTTCTCCCCTTTGGTTTCATTGCTCAACTGAAGAGATTGGTTATTAGCCATCCTTGCATTAAAGTCACCCATTAAAACCACATCTCCAAGTGTGCTAAAAATAGAGATATCTTTTTTTAGTGATGCATATGGGTCTTCGTTGTCTAAATTTCGTTTCTTATAAAACTTTGAATTTTTTGGAGCAAAGTAGCAAGCGGCTAGACTAAAAGTTACTCCATTTTCTGTTATTTGCAGCCATATGTACTGTTTATTTGTGTCTTCTTTTGCCAATTTAACAATTCCCTGCCACTTTTCATCTATTAGCACTGTAACCCCTCCATTGCCTTTGCCTATTTCGTTACCTTCATTCCAAACTGACACTTTTTTATACCCTTCGAAATCTGGTACTTTGCAGCCATCATGTTCATGTGTTTCTGTAAGAATGATAATATCCTTTCCTTCCGCTATGGGCCCCAATCCAGGTCCTCTTCTCCATGGGTATCCTCTACAATTCCAACTTACAACATGCAAATATTCCTGTGGGGCCCCTAATTCCTATTTCTTGCTTGAGAACCGATCACTAATTTGAGCTTTCCCATTCTTCAACCAAGCCCATTTACCTTCATTTCTTGTTGTCTTCACTTTCTCCCATTCTTTCCTTTGTTCTTCTTGTTGCTCAAAGGTCAAATCTTCATCTAGATAAATATGTGTGCCTCTAAGTAGCCCTCTATTTTTTAGAATCTTATTTTTGTCTTCAATATTTCTCAAGATGACTCTTACATGTCTATCTTTTCCTCCATCTACCTTTTTTCCGATTCTATTAGCTTGCTGAATATGTCCTGTCCACTTCAACTTATCGTTTAGGAAATTCCTTGTTAGAATGTCAGTTCTCTCCGTCTCTCCATAGTCTCTCAAACCTTTAATAATAATGTTTGCAGCCTTGCTTTGTTTATCTTTTTCTTCCCTTAGCTGCCTTTTAACTTGTTTTTCAATGATTCCTTTCTGCTCGTTTGATGAACTATTCACCACTTGTGACCATGATTTGGCTTCTTCTATCTGATCCCTTAACTGATTCTCTTTTGTCTCCAAGTCTGCTAATGTTGATTGAATCACCTTTAGTTCCCTTATGTTTTCTCCTCCCTCGATTACTGATTTATCGCTTTTTGTTGTTTTTAATTGGGCTAACTCTTGTTTTAGAGTGACCAATTCTTGTTGTCCCCTCTCCATGTTCACTTGTAGATTTGATATTTGTTCTTGCAACATTTTATTGTCCTTTTTCAGCCTGTAATTTTCCTCAGTGACTATTTTAAACCTATTGTCTTCATATATCCCCTTTGTTTCTAGAACATCGAGCCTACTTTTCATTCTCATGAGTTCTTCTACGTATAACCCTGATGACCATAATAAGGGTGAGGATGTAGGGCTGTAGAGTTCTTGAGATGCATTTTCAGCAACATTCTTGTTTGCAGTGAACTCTTTTGTATTGCCCATGCCCTCATCCAACTTGTCCATGTTTGGCTTGAGGTTCCCTATGTCACCTATTAACTTCCCAATGCTTTTGTGCTCTGCTTGGATTGTTTGCTCTTCTTTCTTGGGTAACACACTAGATATATCTGCCTTGTTGTTACCAGCTTTTGGTAGAATCAAAGTAAATTTTTTCTTTTGGTTTTGTTTCAGTTTCCTTTTTTGAGCCAATCTCCGCCTTAGAATCCCATTGTATTGTTTTGTATTTACAAAGATCAGCCTTTCTTCTGCATTTATAAGGTTCAGTATGCTTGACAAAGGTGATCTCATTAGCAAAGGTGTCAACAGGTTCGCTAAACCCCCGTCTTGAAAAGTGGTCCACCCGTTCGACCATTGAGGAGTGTGAGAGCTTGAAAATCTTAGACCTTCTTGACCTAGAAGATTCAAGAGGTCATTCAGTTGCACCTGAGACTTACTTGCCATTTTATTGTTACCCACAATGCATTCTAGTGTCCCCATTTGCTTTGATATTGAGTTTGTATTCGAGGTTTGTGGTCCTCCTGTCGCGACACTCAGACATGTCGTACCTAGGTTTTCCCCCATTTCCACTTATTTAATTGTCATGTGTTAAATATAGTATGTGTTTGCTGTGGGTTCCATAATATGCGGGTATTGTGTTGAATATGGAATGTGTTTGCTGTGGGTTTTCAGAATATGCCAGTGTGCCAGTTTTGTCTTGTTATGAAGAAAGGAGACAAACAAACTTATAGCTTATAAAAGAAACAAACAAAAGTAGAGAAAGTGACTGGTAGACCTGTTTGATCGCACCCCACTTTTCCACTATGTCCTTTCGGGGCCCTGCCTCTACTTTTTTTTGTCTCTGCTTTGTCTTTTAGTCTACTTTTCCCTACAAGATCCCACCTCCCCGTGACTTTTAGTCTGGCACCGAGCCTGAAAAATGGTGCAATCTCCAAACCCCGTGCAGCCCTGGTGAATGCCTTGGTGTTTATCTGTAATCCCCGTGTAGCTCTGGTGAATGCCCTGTTGCAGCTCTGGAGAACACCCTGGTGAACGCCCTGGAGAACGCCCTTGCCCTGTTGCAGCTCTGGAGAACGCCCTGGTGTTGTAGAAACTATGTAAATATCAATTTCATTTGAACTAAGATATTTTTTTTATCAATTAGATTTTCTATTGTTTAAGAATATCTATCTGGCTGAAAATGTCTGTGTTTGGGTTATCCTATTTCTTAGTTTGCTCAAAATTTAGCATTAATGATTACAATTATGCTGGCACCACATTTACTCTTTCAACTACCCAATGTCATGGCTATCAATTTAATGACCGAATGCACATCAACATAAATGTAAATAATTGAGTTGGAAAAGAAGGCGTGAAAATCTTCAACATTATTTGCTTCCCAACCAGGTGCTTAGCATTTACCCTCCTTTACTCTCTTTATGCCTAACATGCCTCATCAAAAGTAAAAGAGATTATATGGGGTTACACAGTGGCAACAAGTACTCCTGATCATCCCTACTATCATGAAATAAAAGTAGGGATCGAATTAATGGCTATCTTATCTTTTCATCCACCAACTTATACGATTTATAGCCATACCTATTAACCCAAATTAATGGTGCACCTGACCATGATTTTGTAGAAGGTAGACTTAGAGCAGAGGTATTATAGGCATGATTGTAGCATATGCGTAAAAGAAAAATTGTTGAATAGAATAGTAGATTTATTGTTTGAACTATTGGTGGGTGAAGAGTCAAATCACACCTATACACACAATACTACTCCCTTTAGTGCTGATTAAAATGTTATGTTGTTAACAATAATAACATTCACTATGTTTCACATTCAGGAGAAGGTGAAGCGCAGCCAAGTTTCTGAACTAATTTAAAAATCATACTCTTCATTTTAGATATATGATTACACCAAAGATAGCGACTGCTAAGGAAATGAGACATCAAGCAACAAAACTATGAGGGCGATCAAAGGTAGGGTTGTTGAAACTGAGGAGTTCTGAGATGGTTGGGGAAAAGGGCGATTGGGAAAGCATAGGAGGCGTATTGAATAACAAGTGATGTTGTGCAAGCCGTAATAGCGTCAGCCCAACCTCGCACAATCCTTCATTATTTTTCTCAAAGTATTAGATCGAAGACACATTTTAAAGGTTTCAAACATTTGCAATCTCTACCTTCATAGTTTACAGATTCTTTTGGCATACATAGCCAACACATTCTTGCGCACTACACGTCCTTTTCAATCCTGAAATGTTTAAGTGAAAGTTTAGGGTAGTGGCAACTAGACCCACTTCTACTTATTCTTCTTGTTCTAAATTTGTCATAGAGTTGGATGCTACTATATAATAATGGATGGATACAATTATATCTTTGTTTTCCTACCCTGAGTTAGCTTTTTGACTTACAAGGTATGTGTATATTTCATCCTTCGTTCATTGTTACATATGATAGACCCTTTTTTTTTTACTTTATATAATAGTTTCACTTATCTTTAAAGCCCTCGGTATTTTGTACATGAATACAGTATTATTTGAATGCAGATAGGGAGATTGATATTTCATCTTTAATTTATACAAAAATCATTCACACTTTTTGCGCAGGCTAGGTTTAGGTTTGTATATACAAGAACAAAATAGAGTAAGTTCTAATTTTATTATTGTACACGAACATACTTTTTAAATGAAGAACAAAATGTATATTCATACTATTACAATGATTCATCATATATTTATTTAATTGTAGAAGAAGCTTTATGGTGACTGCATAAACATACTCCCATTTTCTATTGATTGCATCCTTCAATAAGTATAGAATTAACATCATAAATTTTGTTTCCTTTATATGCATCAAAATAAAAACAGTACAATGCCTAGCCTATTCTTCCTAGTTACTTGTAATAAACTTTCTCTATATTTTTTTTGTCTTCCCTATTATCACTATGGGCATAACCCCTTATAGCAGTAAGTACATAATATGTAACATTTTAGGAAGAGTTTATACAAAACTTAATAACAACCTCTCATGATTTTTTTTTCTTTTCTATCCACCACAAGGGAAATGCATAATGAAGGAAACTATTATGTGGCATTTGAATATATATGAGACCCATCTTTCTAAACTTACAATATTACTAATTTTACGAAAGAAAAAGAATGTTTTACATACCAAAGAATTCAGGCTTGCTCTCCTCCCTTCCATAATGGTGTCATGGAGCCTCATGGGCTCTAGCCATACCCCCAAGCAAGGAAGTCTTCTAGCTCCAAGATGATAAATGGAGCCTTTTCAAAAAAATTTAAGGAATAAGAATAATACAACACCAAATTTCATGCATAGTTTCAACCATGATCTATACAACACACCACCTTCTTGCAACAATTAAACAAGGGAAAAATGGAAGTAAGGAAACTTATCTTTTTCTTTAGGTGGGGAGATTAAACTCTCTTATCCCTCTTTCCTCTCCAATTCAACCCATCTTGATCACTCTCTCCCCCAAAAGAACTCCTCTCCTCTTGTAATCTTTTCTACCATCTTCACAAGAGTTCTCCAAAAGGAGAAGTGGGTAACACCCTTCTCATTCTTCCTCTCCAAAATATATAGGAGTTTCAACTTACAAACTTTGGGTGGGGAGGTGTGAGGTGTACCTACCTCCATCAATGAGAGTTCTTTCTTTATTAAAGAGGAGGCCTGCACTTGGACAACCCCTCCATCTTTTCATCTCGCCCTCTCTTCAAAACTTGTCACTCTCCATTATCAAAACTTTTCAAGGGTCAAATCATGTCCTTGGGGCACTATTATATGCCCACTTGACCCATACCATTATGGTATAGGCCCTAGGGGGTTTCTTTTTGCATCCCAACCAAGGAAATTGACCAACAACCCTCTTTAAAAGCCCATTTAAGGATCCATCCGAAATTTAGACTTGGATAAGGGTTCATAACCCCTAACCCCACTTACACCCACATGAAATATAATTAAATACCCTTACAAACCAAAAATAAGTTATCCTTTTATTATCAACCTTCACAACTTTAATATACCAACACATTAACTTTATTTCTTCCTAAGCCCCCCAAAAGGGTTGGATTCATATCACAAGATGTCCTTTGATTTTCTCCCAATGGTTTTCCCTTCTCGAACTGGTACCCTTACTTTCTTGCACATTACCAATGCAATCATAAGAATAATCATATATCACATAAATTTGATAGTTGAAATAAGATTCAATTGTACAACAATTCCAATTATAATTTCAATTCATATTCACAATTTACAAGTCCATAATACCCTCACTACAGTGACAATGAAACAAATGTCAAGATGAAATTCAAGAATATTGTCACACAATCACATTATGTATTGCTTGCAATACAACTTACCATCTATTTAAGAAAATATAAAACAAATTAGGGTTTTACTTATCACATGCAAAGTGAGGTCTTACACTAATCAAAAACATAACATGAAACATAACAACCATATAGTGCATCATCTCATCACAGAATAACATCAACATCACTCTAAAGCCAATGATCATAAACAGTAACAAATATCAAGGTCTATCATAGTAAAGGTACTATCTAACAACATAAACAAATCTAAACACATAGCAACAACGACTAGAAGGGCACTACATATCTTAGATTGCACCAAGCACAACCTAAGCCACCCACTTCAAGTTGGAGTAGAAAACCTCAACTACAACTAACTGCATTCATTTCTAGTGCTAAGGAAAGAGCCTACAAAGAATGTATGAAGATTTATGGTCATGAAATTCCTCCATCAAAATTCATCTTAGATATGGTAGCCTACACAACAAGAGCTCAACCAGAGGAAGAAGATCCATGGAGCCCTATCAAGGAAGAAGAAAAGTAAGAATGGGAAAGCATCCAGTAGAAGTACTCTTCTGAAATGACAAAAGCACCCCTTGCAGAAATACCAAGTCCATCAAGATCAGAAACGGTGAAATACCTCAGCCAGATGATTAAAGGTTATGAAAGCCTGGTATGCGAATTAACTATCAAATTCAAAGGTATTAAAGGCTATCCTTTAGTTTGCATATTAGACACTAGTCCTAACTTAAATATCGCAAAGGGGTGATCCCACAATAGTGGTTTACAATTTTTGGGCAAACTGGACACTGAAATTATTATTTTTAACTAAATCTTCACATTCAGGCACCTATAGCGGCTAAACCGTAAATAATTTGAAGATGATCCAAACTAGAGTCTTGTCACATTTTGTCTGAAGATTCTAAAAATATTTTTTTCAAAATTTTTGGAATCAGATTGCACTTCTTTTTCTATCTCCCATGAAAACTGATTTTTTTCAAAAAACAACATTTTTAAAAAGTGACGCACACCGTATAACATAACTTTTTTTCCATGAAGGATAAAATTCTAATTCTTTTGAATTTAGATT
>VDFB02170674.1:0-14356 GCA_007258455.2 Sequoia sempervirens | reverse complement strand
AACTGAAAAGAAAATGCAGGTATGGGCCAATTTTCAGATCCAATTTGTTTGGAAAAGCAAAAGTAGTTGTGTCGGTGGATCCAGAGTTCACTAAATACGTCTATCAAAACGAGGGACGGTTGTTTCAATTCAGAATACCACCATCCTCAAGAAATATTATGGGCAAATATTGTTTGCTGGAAGTCCACGGGGAGCTTCAGAGAAAGATCCATGCAACCGCCGTCAATTTGTTCAGGTACGATAGGCTCAGCTTTGATTACATGGAGGATATACAAAATATGATGCTTGCCGCAATGAGTAAATGGGAAGAACAGAGAGATATCCCTCTTCAACATGAATGCAGTGAGGCAAGCAGAAAAAATGCACATTCTGTCAGTTGTTTATTCATTTATTATGATAGCTTTCATTTTGATAAAGTGTTGACTGCCATAATGGTTTGTTTGTTGAACTTACAGATTGGTCTTAAGTTGATGGGGAAAATATTACTGGATTTGCCCCCTTCTAAGGAGATGAAAGATGTTTATAAGGCTTTTCACAATTTCGTAGTATCTATCTTAGCCTTGCCTCTAAATATTCCCGGAACCTCTTACTACAGAGGAATTCAGGTGCCATTATCACCCAATCTTTAGTGATTGTTACATTAAAAATTGGCAACTTTTGCGGCTATTAATATAGAAAAGGAATAACACCTTAAACAAAACAAAATAAAATTGATTCCCCTGTTTTTTGTGCTGAAAGAAGGCATATTAAAAATAATGGGCCCTTTAATTCTTTCACTGGTGAGATAGAGAATTTGTTGAGCCTATGAAAGATTCGGATTTCAATCTTGGCCACTTTTAATGGGTGAACAAAAATAAATTTTGTGACTATTTTTTAACCATGAAACTCGAATTGCAGGCCAGGGGATTTCTCATAAAAAAGATCTACGAGTGTATAAAGGAGAGGAGAGAGCATCCGGAGGTGATTCGAAATGATCTCTTGACCAAACTTTTGAGAGAGAACACTTTTTCAGAAGAAATTATTCCAGATACACTACTTTTCCTGCTAATGGCTGGTTTCGAGACTTCATCCTCAGCTATGGCATTCGCTATAAAGTTTCTCACAGAAAATCCAAGTGCGTTGAAGGAGCTGAGGGTGAGTGCAATGATCCAATTCTAGATGTAGTTGAAAAAAGTTCTCCGATCTAGACAAATGTTTTTATTAAAACTAATTAATATTTTATCGCAGAATTCGTTATTCCCAAGGGCTGGTCAGTGGTTAATTTACACAGTTCCAGCCATTTGGATGGCAAGAACTATTACGATGCTGAAAAGTTCAACCCTTGGCGCTGGGAAAATGAGGCATGTTTTTTTAATAAGAATGACTGTAATTTAATGGTAGTCAATTGATATGAGTACTTTCTTGTAAACTGTTTTCCGCAATTGATTTACAGGAGCTTTTTGACAAACCATTTTACATGCCATTTGGAGGAGGTTCCAGGCTTTGCCCGGGACTTCATATGGGAAAATTTGAAGTTGCTCTCTCTCTTCATTATTTCCTCACCAAATTCAGGTTAGATATGTCTCATGCTAATGTGACGTTGGCAGAAATTTGCAATCTACCAAGTAATTATTTGAATCTAAGTGTTTGAATGCATGGACAGATGGGAGCCATTGGGAGTTGCTCATGCTACGTAGTTTCCTGTTCCTTGCATCGCAAAGGGATTCCCCCTTCGGGTGTACCCTCGATTGAAGAGTGAGGAATAAGTATTGTAATTCTTAGATTTAAGACGACAAATATTTTTAAAATGGTGATACTCTATGTTCTAATAATACATAATGCATATGTGGATTAATAAATATGTAAGAAGTCTGGAAAAGGTATGCAAACAATTGAAGTAGGCATCAATGATAATTTGTATGTCATAATCCCTCGATACTTTGTTAATCATTTTGCATGACCCCTAGTCTCGATGTAATTTGGACTAGGGGTGGAACTTCAGACTTTAATAGGTGAACATATATAAATATGTGTGTGTGCATGAATGTGCGTTAAAATTATGAACTTTGATGTTATTATTATTATGTGTGCTTATCAATCTTAATAGGCTATTTTAATTTAGTGCAATAAATGTTGGATTAAAATGGACTAATGATTTGGTTGTTGTATTTGTGTGAGACTGGTCATTGGATGCACGTACCAGGGGTGCAAAGTGAGGTGGATTATGTGGTTCATTGGTTGAGAGATAGAGAATTGTTATGTTATTCTAGTATTGACCTTGTCTATAGATTCCAGTAGCCTGAGGTTCATTCAACCTAGGATTTATATATATATATATTCCTAGAGTTACTTGAGTCAGCTAGGTAGAGTGAATAGGACCACTTAAATGTTTCGATTATTTGACAATGCTCTATTTGGTAGACTTAATTAAGGTCTATGAGTGAAGGGGGTAAATTAAAATAATAAATATTTAAAAGTGAATAGATAAAATAATTTATATAAGCAAATAATAAAAAATTTAATTATATAATTGATAGTTACATGATTAAAATAACAATTTAAAGACAAGGAATAAATAAACACTCACCATGAATATTACTTAAAAGAAAAAAAGATGGGCGTTGAAGAAAAAAAGAAAAAGAGAAGATATAAATAAATAAACCATAAAATGAAATGTCATTCACTAAATTGACATTTATAAGGAGGCGTATAAACCAAGATTCTCAATGAATTAAATAATATGAAGAAAGAAATAAAGCCTATTATGAAGCAAATATGGAAAGGAAAAGAGGAGGCAAGAAAATGAAGGAGACGCTTTCACGAGAGAAGGCGGCAGCTAGGACAACACCAGAGGAATAAATCTCGACCAAGGAGGCAAAAGCTTGGAGAGGAGGAGGACAAGAAAAGCACTAAGAGGCCTGGCAACCCCTGCAGTAGTTGACAATGGCAGGAAAGAACTTTGACCAGCTTGCCATGGAGAAACTTGTCCCTCTCTCCTTAAATCGACTGGCAGAGGTCTCATTTGGAGAGGGAAAAATGGTGGGAAGAGAAAAAAAAGAATAAAAGTGTGGTTGTTCAAGGATTTGGATGGGTTTGAAGAGGAGACTAGAGCTGGCCAGCTAGGGCATTCTTCTTTGCTTCTTCAAGTCATCACATCTTAGGTTTTATCTTCCTTTATTTTCTTTTGTAATTAATCTTCTATGATATAGTAACCTTAATGTTAAACCATCTTGGCCTTAGAATCTTTAATTTCTTTAAACTTTAGGAAATGGTCTTTACCATCTCACCTATTTTAGAGTTCTATTTGAGCAGTTATAAGACAATAGAATTTCTTGGTTTACAATAGAAAATAATCTCCAAGAGTAGGGACTAAATCTAAGACTTAGCATTGCTAGGTTGCACATTCACAGATAAAACATAAGACATTATAAAATGAAAATGGTATTGGAGTAGGATCAACGTTGCTAAGTGGGGTTTTTTTAAAATCTTATTGCTGTTCTTCTATAGTTCCTGGCATCTCTTTTGTAGGCTTCACTGCATGATTTCCTACACTATCTCCTTCTTATTCTCTGTTTCGTTTAAGTAATTTCTTACTTTGTATGCTATTTATTTCTCTACTCCATTTCTATGATTTTAGTAAAATAAACAGAAGCAAATTCTTACACCCTCCAGAACATAGAACTCCATAAAATGCCTATGGCAGCACTGGGCAATAGATCAAATGTGAGATCTTTCTATATTCCTGGTTGTTGAGATAGGAAAAATGACCAAACAATTGGGCTCGTATAGTTTTGCACATTTATATACATTTGAGCAAAAACTAATATATAGAAACTAAGCATAATAGAGAAAGCGGTGATGTGAATTCCAAGTCCATGACATAATCTTGTATCGATGGGGTATTTTTTTGAATCAAGTGGTAGTTTAAATTTTGAGCTCCCATTGGAGCTGACAAACCAGTAGGAAACAAACCGATGCTGTGGATGCGATGGAGGTAGAGTTTGGCGCAATCTGACGGAAAGCGCCAGCCAACAACATGCCAGTAGACTGGATAAGGTAGCAGTACAGCCATGCCTTGGCGCGCGTCTATATACGTCACATTTTATGTAAGTGATAGCGAAGCGGTAATTAACATCTGGGTCTTGAAAGGTGATTTGGGGCGGAACCGACCATTTGAGCGCTTACATAGATTGCTATCCCATAAGTGGAAATAGCTGCTCACCTAATAACCCTAGGTGCTGGTGTGATGACAATAAGCTTTGGATCGGTTGTGGCAACTCTTTTGAGTAGGATTTAATAGATGCTAATTAAGTTTAGTCCACTGGGTGGTTTAGACTCATAGGAATATGACATCTATCATGGAACAATATTTAGTTCTAAACTACATTGAACAACTCAATAAATCACCCTCGAACAAAGCTTTCTATAGTTTTATTAAAAGGATTGTTTGCTTACCAACAATGCTGGTCAATTTGTGCAAATAAACAAAACATGCTAGATCTTGGCTCGAGGAAAAATCTGCCCTATACCAGTGTTCTATTGATTGACAAGGCAGTCTTTTCAATTAAATGAATATTCCAATGGCTTATGAGAATGCAGCCCTTACAAGTTTACATCTTAATTTTCTCCTTAAGGTTAGTAAGAAGTAGCTATAATGGGATGAGGAGTCACCTTACCCTCTATTGCAAGGAGTCTAAGAGTATGTATTGCTCTTAGAAAAATAACTAGTAATGCCATACATGGCTGCAACTAAAGATGGACTACCAAGTTTCTGAAGCCAGAACCTACCCAAGTCTTAAGAATGCTGCTTCCAAGCCATGACTATTACTTTCTTGAGATGGACGGTAGTCTAGGAGTAGTACTAGGCTTGAGATGGACAAAAGACTAGGATCAACATATGCTTGAGATGGGCAATAGTCTAGGGGCGGTGCTAAGCTCAAGATAGATGGGGTCTAGGGGCGACACTAAGCTCGAGATGGACAATAGTCTAGGGGCAGCACTAAGCTCAAGATGGACAAGAGGCTAGAAGCAATGCTGAGATCGAGATGGTCATTAGTCTAGGAGCTTTTCATACCAGTGATGGTTACCATTGGTTGCTCAATCAATTAGATGGACAGTTGGAAGGTGGATTCCCAACCAGCTCAAGTAGATAAGATTGACTTCCTCTGAATCCTTATAGTTGTTGAAATGGGATTATAAGCTTACCATAGGTAGGTACGCCTTGGGAAGAGAGTCACTAGAAAGGAATTTTTGGCTAATAGCTTATTGGTTGGAATGACAAATCTCTCTCTCTCTCTCTATCTCTCTCTCTCTCTTCTCACAGGCCACATAATCCTCTTGGAGGGGTGAATAGGGTTTGAATCCACATTGGTTGGGATCAGTTTGCACCCCACTACAATCGAGTCAAGTAGGGTCTTGAAGATAAAACCATTCACCATCATGAAGGTATGCATAATCTAGTTAGTAGCATCATTTATCTAAGGCAACAAGTTGTGCTAATGGATAATATGTAATTGGCATGCTGATATACTAGTTAAGTTGATCTCCATTAACATTTATATGATCTAACTTCTTTGTATTCCTTTTTGCATGATGATGAAATATATATATATATATGCAAAAAAATTTCCTCTTTGTTGGGAAATTTTTACATTGGTATTAGAGCTTAGAATTTAACACTAGGACCTAGGTGGTCTCTCTCTTTCATTGTACTGATATGACTATTTGTTAATGGCAGTCATGGGTTGAGGGAAGCAAGGAAAGGGGAAGAAGAAGGCCTCAAGGAAACATCCCCAACGAAATAACCCAGAAGGATCCAAGACCACTATTATCACACAACCAAAAACTAAAATCGAAACCGAAATCATGTCTGACACAAGCCATTGGTAGAGACTATTAAGCGACTAAAAATCCAAAAGGGAAAGCAAATGGCCAAACTAGATGAAAGTCGTGAACTGCCAAAGGGATGCCCTCAACCAAAGCCAAAAACCAAACCCTCCACTATTAGGGACTTCCCTTTTAGTTGTGGATGCAATGCTCCAATCCCCTCTAAGGAAGCAATTACAGAATACAACTATGTTCATGCCAATATGTCTGTAACTGTGGGGACCTCCGATGAGGAAGAGCCCGAAGAGGAGGCACCTATTTTGTAACTGAAACTATGTAAAAGATGATGAACTAGTACTAAATAAACATTGTCTCACTTTTTGTAAAAGTTTCCAACTATTAATGATATATATATATAGACTTATATATGCTTATTTATCAAGGTGTTATGATGAATGAGAATGGAATATTTAAGGATGTGAATCTTAGGTTGAGTATGAATTTCTCCTTGATTCTAAGGAAAGATTTATACAAAATAACAAAGACAGTTAAATAACACTCTCCTTTCTTTCGCAGAACCAAACAAATTCAATGAAGAGAACTTTGAGGAGGGGAACAAGTCCTAGCCTTGCTGAAATGTTGCGTGCAAATAGGGGTGCATCGTCTGCACCTCCTACCATACCTGAAGAGTTACAAGCTGAATTAAATGCACTTCATGCAAAAATAGCATCACAGGAGTAGCAAATCGAGGAACTAACGAGGAAAAAGGAGCAAGGAACTAACTACAACACTGGCCTAGGAACTAATCATAACACTGGCATTGGAATTGAAAAGCTAGATAGGGATCACAATGGGAATGCAAGTCAAGAACATGAGAGCAGCTCCAGAATTCCCACCTACAGTCACTATCAATCAAAGTCACAATGAGGAGTGGGAAAGGACCCACTGATTCAAGAATTGAAGAAAGTGCAAGCCCCTAAGTTTGATGGGACTGGAGGTGGGGATGTCGCTCAAGCATGGCTCATTGGAATGAACAACTATTTTGGGTTGATAGAATTAAGTTCCAATACTAAGGCTAGGATTTCCATTTATCACCTAGAAGGAGAAGCCTCGCTTTGGTGGGAACATTTGGCAGAAAAAAAAAATTATGATATCAGTCAACTAACTTGGGACAAGTTCACCAAGCGGTTTCACAAGGAGTATCTTTCTACTCATCATAGAGACCAAAAGATGACTGAATTCCATTCACTACGCCAAGGGGGAATGATAGTAGCTGAGTATAAGTCCAAATTCATGAGCTTACTCTATCATGTGCCTTATATGAAGGAAGAAGAGGATTGGGTGAATAAGTTTATCTTGGGATTGAATAAGAATATTTTGTATGCAACCAAGCTCACTCGACCTAAAAGTTTAAACCAGGTAGTGGAAGTAGCTTTGGTTGCTGAAGAAAAGCATAAGAGCAAGTAGGAACGTAAACAAAAGCCATATACCTCCAACCACTCTGATAATAAGTATAGGGGTAATCAAGAAGTTAAATCTAAAGGAAAGGCTTCTCAATAGAATAAGAGGGGCCGAAATTACAGGGAGAATCATGGGTCTGAAGGTCAAAAGGATAAAGGAGACAAAAGGAAAAAAACATTTAGGCATGATGCACAAGGTGATTCAAAGAGAGGCAAGGAAAACCGAAAAGGACCAATGAGTGGATGTTGGACATGCGGAGATGATCATTATAGGAGCGAGTGTCCCAAGAATCCAAACAAAACCACCAAACCCACTGCTCTAATTTATGCAGTCGTGGATAATCGTCAAGCAGATCAGAAAGCTCCATTGATAGAACTTCAAGGTACACTTTTCAGTCAACCCATTTCTATTTTGGCAGATTTAGGAGCTAAAGATAGTTTTATTTCCTCCCATGCTATTAGAAAATGTGAAATTAATCATAAGAGTCTTAGTAGAGAGGAGATGGAGGTTGAGTTTGGGTCGGGTAAGACACAAAAGATCAAATATTTCCTACGAGGAGCTGAGATTGACCTAGGGATTATAAGGACCAAGGTGGATCTATGGGTCACTCCATTAGGGTCTTATGATTTAATCCTTGGGATGGATTGGTTCCAAAAGCACCAAGCCAAGTTGGATTGCTACAACAAGAAGATCGAATGTCTAGATGACCAAGGGAGGTCAGTGGTTCTTTAGGGGATTAGGAGACCTATGGTGGTAAGAATGATCTCTGCCATGCAAGTAAAAAGAGCAGTGAGAAAAGGGAGTAAAATATATCTAGTAAAGGTAGAAGAGGGTAATGATGATCCCACATCTAGCATTGAAGACCACCCAATTCTCCAAGAGTACCGTGATGTCTTTCCTGAAGAATTGCCAGGATTACCTCCTAAGCGACAGATGGACTTCACAATAGATCTAGTTCCAGGGGCCGAGCCTATCTCAAAAGCCCCCTATAGAATGAACAATGCTGAATTACAAGAGCTTAAAATGCAGTTGCAAGATCTAATGGAGAAAGGCTTGATACGACCTAGTGTGTCTCCTTGGGGAGCTCCAGTGTTGTTCATTAAGAAGAAGGATGGAACACTGAGGTTGTGCATCGATTACCAGATCTTGAACAAGGTAACCATTTGAAATAGATATCCCCTACCTAGAATTGATGACTTGTTTGATCAAATGAAGGGAGCTGCTATAAATTCTCCAAGATAGATTTAAGATCAGGTTATCACCAGTTAAGAATCAAGGAAGAAGATATTCCAAAGACAACCTTTAGAACTAGGTATGGCCATTATGAATTTTTGGTGGTGCCTTTTGGCCTAACCAATGCCCCCTTAGCTTTCATGAGTCTCATGAACCATGTTTTCCATGACTACTTGGACAAATTTGTGCTAGTGTTTCTGGATGACATTTTAATCTACTCTAAAAATTTGCAAGAGCATGAGGAGCATTTAAGAATAGTCTTGCAAAGGTTGAGAGACCATAGATTATATGGGAAATTGTCCAAATGTTCTTTCTTTTAGCCTAAGGTACACTATCTGGGACATATTATATCAGCCCAAGGAATTGCAGTGGATCCAACCAAGGTGCAAGCAATTGTAGAATGGCCTATTCCTAAAAATGTGACTGAAGTAAGAAGCTTCATGGGTTTGGCAGGGTACTATCGACGGTTTGTAGAGAACTTCTCCAAGATAGCTAACCCCATAACCTCCCTTCAACGAAAAGGGAAGAAGTTTGAATGGACAGAAAAATGTGACATTGCATTCCAGAAGTTGAAGGAAGCTCTTACTACTGCACCAATTTTGCAAGTGCCTGATCCAAATAAAGAATTTGTAGTTTGGACGGATGCTTCATTGGATGGGATAGGTGGAGTGTTAATGCAAAATGGGCGAGTGATTTCCTTCGAGTCCAGGAGATTAAAGGATCATGAACTCAATTATCCCACCCATGACCTAGAGTTGGCGGAAATCATGCATGCCTTAAAAGTATGGAAACACTATTTGGTAAGAAGACCTTTCAAGCTAAACACTTATCATAAAGGACTCCAATATATATTCACCCAACTAGATTTGAATGCATGTCAAAGAAGGTGGTTAGAATTCTTAAGCAACTATGAGATAGATATCTCATATGTTAAAGGAAAAGAAAACTGTGTTGCAGATGCCTTAAGTCAAAGGGCTAAACTAGCTACAATCTCACAATTGAAGTTTGAACTGCCAAAAAAGATCAAGCAAATGCAGAAACTAGATCCCTTTTGTCAACAAATGAGGGTAGAAATACAACGAGGGATTAATCCAGCTGAGTACCATGTGGGAAATGATGGAATTCTTTATTATTTGAACCAAATTTACGTGTTGGAAGAGGGTGGTTTGAGAATGAAAATTCTTGCAGAAGGCCATAATGTGCCCTATCAAGAACATCCCAGGGTGACTAAGATGTATGTAGACCTAAAAACTCATTACTTTTGGCCAGGAATGAAAAAGGAAATCACTTGCTATGTCACCAAATGTCTTGAATGTCAACAAGTTAAGGTGGAGCATTGTCATCCTACGGGAACACTATATCCTCATGATATACCACAACATAAGTGGTCGGTAATCTCCATGGATTTTGTGATAGGATTGCCTAAAACTCGACATCAACATGATAGTATTTTAGTAGTGGTTGATAAACTAACCAAGGTAGCACACTTCATACTAGGCAATGTGAAGGATGATGCCCCACTTTTGGCTAAAAGATTCATAAAGGAAATCATTAAGCTACATGGGATGCCTGAGGTAATCATTTCAGATAGGGATAAGTTGTTTACTTCCAAGTTTTGAACCTCTCTTATGACCACATTAGGAACCAAACTCAATTTTAGTATGGCTTACCACCCTGAAATGGATGGCCAAACCGAAAGAGTTAACCAATTTATGGAGGACATGCTCAGAATGTATGCCATGGATCAACCCACTAAGTGGGAAGAGTATCTACTACTAGTAGAATTTTCATATAACAATTCATACCATTCTTCCATCCAAATGGCACCATTTGAAGCATTGTATGGTAGAAAGTGTAGAACGCCTATAGGTTGGGACAGTTTAGAAAATTGAGTAACTATAGGGCTGGAACTTCTATAGGAATATGACACTCATGTGAAAGTTATAAGAGAAAGACTGAAGGAGGCTTCAAATCGGCAGAAAGTTTATGTAGATACCAAGCGGAAACCAAGGGAATTTTTAGTAGTAGATAAGGTGTTCCTACATGTTAAACCACACAAAAGCTCAATAAGGTTTGGCAAGGCTGCTAAACTAGATCCACAATTCATAGGGCCTTTCGAGATACTTGAGAAAATTAGTCATGTAGCTTATCAACTAGCTCTTTCACCATCTCTCTCTCGAATACACAACGTATTCCATGCATCCTTGCTTAAGAAATATGTTTTCGACCCATCACATGTAATTGACTAGCAGGCTCTACAGGTGGAAGATGCCAGAGATATCCACCTCGAACTGCTTGCCATCACCATCATAGACAGGCGCAATCTACAATTGCACAATAGAACTATCCAGCAAATTAAGGTCCTATGGGACCAATATGGGGAACAAGGAGCTACTTGGGAAGATCAAAATGTAATGAAACTAGAATATCCATACTTCTTTAATTAAGCCGAGCCAACTTAATCCTAAGGGGGGGAGTATGTCATAACCCCTCAATACCTTGATAATTATTTTGCATGACCCCTAGCCCCGATGTAATTTGGACTAGGGGTGGAACTTTAGGCTCAAATGTGTTGATATATGTATCAGTGTATGTGTGTGTGTGTGTGTGTGTGTGTGTGTGAGTTAAATGTGAACCTTGATGCGACTATTATTAAATGTGATTGTCAATCTTATTATATTGTTTAAATTTAAAGCATGAAATGTTTGCATTAAGGTGGACTAATGTTTTGGTTGTTGTATTTGTGTGAGGATTGTCATTGGATGCAGGTACCAAGGGTGCAAAGTGAGGTGGATTATGTGGTTCTGTTGGTTGAGAGAAAGATAACGGTATGTCATTCTAGAGTTAGACTTTTCCTATCGTTTTTGTCACCTTGAGGTTCAGTCTACCTAGGATAAATTGATACATATATATTATTGCTATAGTTATTTGTTCTGGCTAAGTAAAGCCAATAGGTTCACTTAAAAAAATTTGACTATTTGATTATGCATATATGGTAAATTTATTAAAGTTCTATGATGAAAAGGAAAATTAAAAATAAATAAATAAATACATAAAAGTAAAAAATAAAAAAATAAAAAGAGAGATAAATAAGTTAACTAAGAAAAAAAAAAAACTATATTGGGATAGCTACAACTAATAAAATAAAATTAATTTGTGGCAAGCACATCATGGTATTTTCCATACACTTGAAATAAAAATATAGGGTGATTAAAACAATCCCCATCAAACTATGTAAAAATAAAAATAAAAATGAAATAAGGTTTATTATCGAGCAAGAAGGAAAGGAAGGAGAAAATCAAGGAAAAAGAAGAAGGAAGAGGTGTGCAGCAGAAGTGTGTGTTGGTGGTGACTAGGGTTTGAGTATTCCTGATTCAAGGCATCTTATTCTCAGGTGCAAGCTTTCTTTTCTTATTTGTAGTTATTATTTTCTGTTGAAAGTTGAAACCCTTATGAAATTTACTTTGTGTATGGTTACTAGATGTCATTTGAGAATTTTGAGGAAAGATTTGTTGTCACACACATAAGGCTTGCATTTTACTTAGAATGGTAGAAGACTTTCTTACTCTGTTAGCTAACTGGATATATATATATATATATATTATTTTTTAATCAGCTTCCTTGAGCCATTCAATCACAGCCACTCTATGGGCTTGTTTTTCCAATTGTTTACCAAACATTATGTTGGGCATAGGCTTTTGTTGAATGTGAAGTGTAGAAATATTATGTTGTTAAGAAGAGTTAAAGGTGTTCCTTTAAATATGATTTGTAAGAAAGCATAAAATAGGGTAAAAGAGTTGGTGATCTTGTTTCCAAGCCCATCAAAGACTCTATATTGGGCAGCCCCTGCATCAATACAGCCACCTATTAGAATCTTGTTACCTTGTAGTGCATACATACTGCCATTATAATCCTTTTACATTGTTTCCTTTACAATCTTGTTGTTGCATACTGATGAAACCTACTTTTTTGTGCATGCTTATTGTTGCGACAAGTTTTGTTGCTCATACATGCTGCTAATACATCTTATTGTCACCTATACTTGGCTGTATAAACATATTGTTGTGTCAAAATTGTTGTTACCTACAAACAGTTGATACATCTTGTTGCCACATACATTTGGCAGTACATATTTATTGTTGGGATAAAATTTTGGCTGTTGTTGTCACTTGCTGATACAAACTAAGGTTGGGTTGCTGCTGCATATCAAGGCTATAAACATAATATGTTGCATATACAATACAATGGGGCATAACTAGAAAAACATGTGTTTTGTTATAGACAAGGATTAGCTGGAATGTGTAGTGATCAGCTCTTATAATTGCCAATTTGTGTAGTGTAAAAGTCAAAAGGAAATTGTGAAATTTGGAATGGACAATATATTCTATCTTTGGCACTCCAAGATTAACCAGTAACAAGTAGTTAGGTACACTATCCAAATAACAACTTGAAGTTGTCTATGATTCATTTTAAGGTTGTATAGTAACATGATTTATTTCTAAACTTTTCTTAAATTAGGTCCATCAGAAGCTAGCAATCTCCTTGAGAATAAATATATATATATATATATACAAATATTCCACATATATCTTCACGAACAACTTGGTAAACCTCTCTTGAATAGTATTTTTCATTAATCTTTAATGGTCTGATTTTTTTTTCTTTCAAACATTAGGGGAATTAGTTTCTGCAAATAAATGGTTAATATGCTTGATTCTGGCCTTAGGAAAATCTTCTCATTACCATCTGCTCAGTGGTAGGCTAAAAGGACATCCATCCATCCACCTCTTAATAGCTATTATGATCGGTTGATTGATAGGGCATTCTTACTAAACTCACCGGTGGCATTATGATGAGTGTAGCCCTTATGAGCCCATGCATTAGGAAAATTCCTAAAGGATAGAATGAATTAGAACTTCTTCACAAAAGGACGAAGAGTGATTTTTCCAAACATGGCTGCAATCTGGATGAAATCTACTAAGCTTTGGTTGGGAACCTACTTCCAGTCCAATGCTAAGCCTGAGCTAAGGTTTAGTACTTGCTCTGGATGGACAATAGTCTAGGAGAAGTACTAGGCTTGAGATGGATAAAAGACTAGGGGCAGTACAATGCTTGAGATGGACCATAGTCTAGGGGCAGTGTTAAGCTCAAGATGGACGGTGGTCTAGGGGCGACACTAAGCTTGAGATGGACAGTAGTCTAGGGGCAGCACTATGCTCGAGATGGACAAGAGTCTAGAAGCAGTACTATGCTCAAGATGGTCATTAGTCTAGGAGCAACTACGCCAACAATGGTTACCTTAGTTTGCTTAGCTATTAGATGGACAGCAGGAAGGCAGATTCCCAACAAGCTGAATTAGGTAGAATAACCCCCTATGTAATCCCTATAGCTATTAAAAGGAATTATAAGCTTATTATTGTTAGGTGCACCTTGAGAAGAGGGTCACAAGGATGCCATATCTGCACGTAAGCCTAAGGGTTGGAATGACAACTCTCTCTCTCTCACCACGGGCCACATAATCCGCTTGGAAGGGTGGATAGGGTTTGAATTCACTTGGTTGGGATCAGTTTGCACCCCATCACGAGCAGAGTAAGCAGGGAAGCAGAGATAACTCGAACTCATCCATGAAGGTATGTACAAGCCAGTTCAAAGCTTCCTATGGTTTAATGCAGCAAGTTGTACTAGTGGATTATGTAACTGACATGATATGAAACAGCTTAAGCTGATCTCCATTATTCTTTATATAATTCTAACCTTCTATGAAATCCTTTTTGCATGATGATGAAGGAAAAAAAAAATTGTGCAGAAATTCTCCTCTTCGTTGGGGCAGTTTTCCTCTTCGTTGGGGCAGTTTTTA
>VDFB02170672.1:0-21253 GCA_007258455.2 Sequoia sempervirens | reverse complement strand
GGAGTGAGAGAGAGAGAGACCTAAGAGAGGGAGAGGGGGTAGGAGGGAGAGACTTGAGAGAGAGAGAGGGTAGATGGTTTAAGGGTTTGGGGTTTAAGGGTTAATGGTTAATGGTTTAGGGTTTAGGGTTATGAGTAGTGATGGAACTTCAAAGTTTTGTTCTTTGTGATCTATTTTATCCTACCTTGTGTCTTTGGTCATCTATGGTGTTTGGGAAAAGCCTAAGGTTGGGGTTTTACCTTCGTCTTCATGTAAAACCCTAGTGCTCATCTTACACTTTGGATGGGGTTTATTTGGTTGTTACTTTTTGGGAAGGTTTTAAAATGACTTAAGCCCCATCGCTTCGTCTGGGCTAGGCCCCCTTTTGTTTTATCATTTTATTTCCTTTGCTTGACTTTATTTTTCCTAAGTCTTGTGTTGATCCCATGTTCCCTCATTAAAACAACTTATGTCATTGTTTGTCATCGGCCTAGTGATGTCCCCTTATTCCTTTAGGGGAGAGGGCCCAGTAGTCATGCAGGCTAACTTTCTCAGCATGTAGCAATTGACTGGAATATCGTAGAACCTTCATTTTTTTCTGAAATGTAGACTAGTCTTTTATGTATCTATAACTAAGGTCTGGAGGCACAACTCATCATGTAACTTGCCACATCAGCAGATCTTTTGAGAAGTGTCTAAAATTTTACTTTTTAAAGGTTTGACCAAAACCTAATCATGGAACCCTTAATAGTTGAACCAAAAAAATATCATTTGTTGCTTGTAGAATATGATATTTTTATTTAAATTAAAATTAATAGAGAACCTAGCCCCCGCGGGTTAGAGTAGTTGGTCTCAAGTCTCGGGTTTGCTCCTCGAGGTCTTGGGATCGACTCTCAAGCCCGGTATGAACCCCGTCACGGACACTAGCGGGTTATCTCGCGATAGATTAGTCTCACCTCCCGCCAAGCCTCCTCAACCAGCAAGGGTGGAGCAGGGCTGCTTGGGATACCCGCCAGACCAAAAAAAAAAAAATTAATATACAACCCTAAGTGGACCAAATACTTATTGATAACCATAAATCTTTGATATCTCTACCTTTTATATTCAACACATATGGACTAATAGTTGAACACAAAAAATCTATTTGTTGTTATAAAAACAACACATAATTATTTAAAATACAACTTATATTGAACAAAAATGGACCAATAGTTGAACACTTAAACTTTTTGAAAATCCTTCACATTTAATGGGAAAATACATCTTATTTATTGTGCTCACCTTTTATATTTGTGATAGGACAAACTATTAATATAAAATTATCCAATGCTTGTACATTGCTACCCCAATTGTTGTACACATAAGAACAATATTTTTTCACTATGATAACAATACTTGTTTAAATGAGTGTCTTACTTTATTAAATGAACATTTTATTTTTTAAATGATATACTTATAGTGGAGTTATGATATTTTATTTGAAACAAAAAAATACTTATTTCACTTCTTCATGAATGTATTTATGTTTTTTTCATATAACATTTAGAGGTTCTCATGTGTTCAAGTATGGGTCCATTTTTTATCAACATTTGGTTTTTTCTTTATTTACATTTGGACTGTTTATTTACAATATATAGTATAAATATGTGGTAAGACTGGGTATTATCATCACGATTGAGTGCATGACTATTGGACCCCACACGACTATTGGGCCCTCTCCCCTAATAAATGTTTTTATTTTGTAGAGGGACAAGTTCACATGGCTATTGATAAATCGTCATGTGATCTCAGTCGTTCCCCACCATCCCGCGATGACCCCACCACACTATCTTTGTTGATCATGATATCACAGGCGAGCGCCACATGTATCATCCGGTGAAGCTGAACGAATGATAAATACTTTGATGCATCTTTAATACATTATGTCGCGGGTTACCAAAGCAGTTATAAGATGCACGTGTTTTAAATCAACAAAGATGTTATAATCTTAGTAGAAAGGTGCTCAATGGTTAATAAAAAGGTTGGCGACTGTGTTGAACGAATAGGATTGCCGATGGTTGAGATCCATGATTTCTTGCCATTGTGTGATCAAAATTTGTGAGGTCTTTATTGATTGTGATATCACAGGTGGGCGCCACATGGATCTCCTTGGCAACGAGTAGTATGGTGGGCCCCTTATTTCCACAATGGAGACTATGTCATTTTTCTTTGAAGGTAGTCATCTGATAATCTCACCAAGGTGAAGGATCGATGACTAATATTTGAATATGTATCAAATGTGATTAGAGTCATTCATGCAGCGCATGAGTAAGCTTTAATGGCAGCCATGACATCTACTGCCATAGTTTGATCGAAATAAAGAAACTATTCTTCTACTTTTGGTATCACAAAGCATTCAAAACATCTTAAATGGGGATTGTCAGTGGATATGTTATGTATAAGGATTTGATAAGTAGTATTGGGTTAGAATACATGTTGATGAAATTGTAAAGCAATGTTCTTAAGGATCCTATATGTTGTGTTAAAATTGTCATAAACCCTTAGATGTTTATGAATTTGACTCCCTCAATGGATATATGGCATTGTTGTAAGTTGTATTAATTTGTATGGTTCAGTATTTTGTTTGTATTTACCTAGCGCTTGCTAAAAATTGCAAATCAATGACTATTTTACACTGTGGAATGTGTTGTAGTTATCTCATGCTCCAAATAGTTGATATTACTGATGAACAACCAATTCTATTCAGTATTATGCTATTATGTTGAGCTATTAAATGAGATTATCTGTTGTTGTTAATGATGTTTATGATAATGGTTCAGAGGTTGTAAATGCATTAAGAGATCACCCTCCTGAGTCTTGTAGAGCCCAAAGTGTAGGAGGTCTTTAAAATCCTCATCATTTGGTCCAAGTCCTTCAAGTTACTCTTGATTGGAATTGGAAATTCCATAGGTAAATTAGAAGACCAACCTAGTTATAGTAAAAACAACCAACAAGTAGAGGGGATAGAGAAGATTAAAGGTCGTGGTGAAGGCAGATCAAATCATTCATTCCTCGAAAAATCGAGCGACAAAATCAGGATCCAGAGATCGTTCAGGATCCAGGTCAAACAAAATCAATCAAAATCAGAAATAAAATCAGAAATCAAGCAAAATCAAGATCAGATCCAGGATCCAGACATCAAAAAAATCAAAATCAACATCAGGAGTAAGAGAGATAGGGAGGGAGGGAGTACTAGGAGAGAGATAGAGGGTAGAGGGTTTAAGGGTGTAGAGATTAAGAGTTAATGGTTTTGTTCATGGTGTTTTCTGCACAACAACAACTCAGATAGAATATGAAATCATGTCTCTCTTGAAAGGTAAATCTCTATCAGCAAGCCTCAAGAGATAACCCCAAGGTCTCTAGTGTTAGTTGTTGACAATGCATAAACAACTCAGTGACAAATGTGAAAATGCTGGTAATCACAATGGGACCTTACTACAAGCAAAATACTAAATCAATTCTATCAGATTTAACAAACTGGTGATACCTCAATCCTATATTTAACCCAATAATCAAAGAAATAGAAAAATAATAAGGGTTTCGAAGAGATTTCTAAATCTAATATTACTCCTAAGATTAACAATGAAAATAACTAACACTTGAAATGGACCAATCCTTCAAAAATGATCTCTACTTGACCCAGATAAATCTGCAATCTTACAAAGAACAGTGCAATCTTCTGAGGTGTTAAGATATTCAAATCATAAGCATTCATTCAAATAACCCTATTGTAGTTATAATGAACAAATCCTCACAATCGAACTAAGCACACTGAATATGAAGTCCAAGCTAACTTTGCAAAGCAACTAACAATCAGTTGGTTGCGAAAAGTATGGATTGAAGGATTGCTGCAACATTCAAGTATTAAATCACAAACATTATTAAATCAAATCTAATCTCAATATTAACCTTCTCAACGCAATTGTAAAGATAGAATAACAAGAACCATGCAAAACAAAAGAAAACAAGTATGGCACCAAATCACAATCTCATTTCTTGTATTCAAATTGTTCACTGTAGCAACAATTCTAGCTTTTTGTTATAATATTTGCTTGAGGGTGACTACCTGCTAACTTACTCTACTTCTAACTAGCTCTGCTCTATATCAATCTCTATATTCTGGTTACAAATTCTAACCTTCTAACCCTTTACAAATGAGGCGACATGCCCAATAAATAGAAACCCTAGAAGACCCGTCGGCCCAACAAAAGTCCTACAGTAGTATAGGCACAACCACTCGGCCAAGAGAAGCCCGAAATTGGTCAAATAAGCAATAAATGCACGTTTCGTCGAAGTCGGCCCGGGATCCATAATACAGCTCGAACGATGCGGGGGAAGATAATAGGGAAGCACAAATCACATCATAGCCCATCATTAGCTCCCTTCCCTATTATCCTTACTCTAATCTGACTCTTCATGTAGCTTCAAGAATGCCCCATCTAAGTCAGCTACAGGTGGTACTGGCAGAACCCTAAGTCACCTCTCAATGCACACAATCTCTTCCCTTGACTGTTTGACCGACTTATCCCAATCTACCTTATATGTCACATGCTTATCAATAACTGCGAGGTAGGTGGCCACATCATCTAGTTGGTGCTCAAGAAATAGAACCATCATCAAGTGGTGCATACACATCATGCCACCATTCTCTCAACTATTCAGGCTCAAGTACTTGGGCATGATCTTCCTTCTTCTGTCATAATTTCAAAGAGGTGATGGATCCATTGTAGACACCATTGAGGGTTTTGTCGATCTACCTCCTCTGCTCGTAAATATTTTTCAACACCTTCTACCTAATTTGCATTGCTTCAAACCACTCCCATGGCTCGGCAGCTCTAGAAGAAGGAAGGATCCCATCGCTTACCAACCTATCCCGGGTGTACTCCATGATAGTTCTGGTTTTCTACAGAAGAAGATCTGTATCCTCTTTATCTTGTGCCAACACCTGTTTCAACCATTCAGTTGCCATGATAGCATCCTTCCCTATTGACAGAATTTCCTTAATAGCTTCATCACCCTTTTCTTGCACCCCTTTCAACCAATTCATAGTGGCAAGGGTGGAAGCTTTCATCTTTTCTAGCTCAGTTATGGTCTCTTGAGGTAGAGGATTTGTAGCAGAGGAAGAAGGGTTAATGGATTGCAGGGGCTTCATTAAGTCCTCCAAGCATTTCCTAAGATTTTCATTCTCTTTCTTTAGCTCCGCTTGGTCTTCATTTCCTCCCTCAATCTACTCACAATAACTGCACTAGAATCCTGGTAATCCTCAATATCCTGCTCGACTGATGTAGGTCCTAGGTTGAAATTCTAAATATTATAGTCCTTTCCAACCACATCATCCCTATTTTTATCTGGAGCAGGGGTGGCAATATGAACAACCCAATCATGAGCTTCATCTCTCTCAATCCGTGAGATCACCCTAGCCTTCTTCTTACCTTTATCTTTTCCAATTCTAGCTAGTAGTGCATCCCAATTCAGTGGACTATCCTCCACAACTACCTGCTTTCTCTTTATCTATTTGTCTAGCCAATTAGGGACAGTGGACTCCAATTGCACCTCAACCTGTTTCTCTTCCTATTGATCCTTAGGTGCCTCCTCACTCAAATTTTGTTTCTTAGGGGTCTCATCCATTTCACTTTCCTTCCCCTCAGCATGCTCCTCTTCATGTGTAGATGAGAGAACCTTTACGGCCTCTACTTCCCTCTGAGGATATTCAACTTCTTTAGTTATGATAGGGGAATCTACATGTGCAACACTAGGGGATTACATTATCTTTTCAATTTCTGCCTCTACACTATGGAGATCACCCTCATGAAACTCTTCACCTTCAGTATTCGGATGATCTTCAACATTTTCCTCCTCACCTGGTTCACCTTGACCTTCGTGATAGGGAGGCACATCATCATGTTTCCCCTCATGAGAAACCACTGGACGAAAAGTCAACCTTAGGCACATTGTCCCTGGGAGAAGGAGTCCTAGACCTCCTTGTATATACTTTGGACTTCTCCCCTGAACTTTCAACATCCACCACTGGTGGAGTAGTTATTTCCTCCCCAACCTTGGAGCTAGCCTTCTCTCACAATTTTATAATTCTTCTTTTGGGCACAGGATCACCAGCCTCAGGATTCTATTTTTTAGTCTCTTTCTGTTCAGACTTCCTAGTCCTTGTCCTCTTCTTAGCCTTTGGCTTCCTCTATTTTTCTACTTCCTGGACCTCTGTTTCTTGTACACCTTTAATCTTGGCTTTGAGAGTAGAGTCCAATTTACCTTTACCTTTAGGATCCTGCTACCCTGTGGACTCCTCGGAGGTGGAGTGGGAATCTAAGTCTCCCATCAGGTTGTCTTTACATTTTACTCCCTTGTTTTCCAACTCTCATACCGTGTGCTTGAGCCACATCTTGGTAACTTTGATGATTGGATCCATCAATTGTTTTAGTTCTATTTGCTCCTCCTCTAACCAGTCTATATCACCAATTAGTCTATCTTTTAATGCTTCATAGGCATGGTCCTGAATTAAGTTCCCATCATCCTCCAACTGATCAGGCACTGCCCTTACATTATACAATCGAACTACATCCACTGGAATCCAAGAGAACTTCTTCTTCCTAACCTCATATTGATCACCACAATTGGCCTAGTAGTCCTCTAAATTAACCTTATGGCCATATTCTCTACTGGCCTTCTTTTGAGCCTCACCTGTGATATCAAATCTAGACCTCTTGGAGTGGATTCCTTGGAAGTCTGTATGGGGGCCCCTGGCAGCCATCAATCCAAATGTAGGAGAAGGTTGGGAACTGAATAAACCATGCTCCATATTTCTTGATAAGTTCTTTAGCCTGGTATGAAATCCTTACATGCTCTGCCTCCTGAAGCATTCTAGTGATATACATGGTAAATGCATCATTTTCCCTCCTATAGTCTGAGCTTCCTAAATACAACTGAGGTAAAACTTCATAGATGATATCATGTCCAAAAATTCCCCTTGTATCCAATCCTCTATAGGGATGGAATCTTGCAAGTGCATAGACCAAATACGAGGTCATTGTGAAGGTCTTTGTGTGCAACACATTGGACAATTGTTTATGAATTACTTGGCTGATGACCCCTGCCCAATGGTAGTCAATTTTCTCTTGTTCCATCCTTACAATCGCATGGCACATCCAATTCTCAAATGTACCAGCACTCCTCAATCCAACCACCCTTCTAAGAAATGTGACAGCATCATAGTATTCCTTCTTGAATTTTGCTCTGAATAGCTGCTTAAGCAACTTGGAATAGTGTGACTTGGGCTTCTCCAGCAGGGAATTGATAAACTTCTAAGACTTCACAGTCTATTCATCGTAGAATTCCTGAGTTGCCTCAATGGTGAATCCCACCACATGAGACCAGTAAGGCATGTCAAAGGTTTGGGCAATAGAGACCGAGTTGAGATTTGCAACAGCTCTCCCTTGAGGTCCAATTATTCTCTGTGTGTCCTAATCATAGTGCCTTGCACACTCTAGGACAAGCTCATAACACTACACTGTTGAAGTGAAACTAGCCACATGTGCCAAACCTAACTCTTTCATTCTCCTGGCCACCAAAGGAAGATCTTTAGCCGCCATTATTTCTTTGAATTCTTCATAGTCCCATTGTCCAATGTTCGTATCATTCACCTCTGACTAGACAGAAGTGACTTTTTTCTCAAGAATCTTGCTTTTAATGTCCATCTTGACCATTTCTACATCAGACATTGAGGACCCAGCTATTGCCTTGCTTGATTCAACCTGTACTCAACATGAAAATCATAGTAAAAACCACAAGAAAGAGATTAATTCATCAATACATCATTAGAATCAATCTCATACAGTCAAGGGGTTATTAAATCTCATATAAAATGACCACAACAAATTTCGGGTTTTAAGACCACCCACAGAATATGAGCCAGAGAGGAACTTCGGGAAATTCCTAACCGATCATATTCCAACGGAATGACCAGAAAACACCTACTTAACCATTAAACTTGATCATTTTTCATCAGTGAAGCACATGGGAGATCATAAGATAGCATGAATAAATCCTAAAATGCATTGAAAATCACTAACACATCATGCCATTCCTCATTCCTTTATGTTTCATCAACTTTCAGGAAAATCCGCCAGAGACGGATTCCCGTGAAGAACGAGCCAAAGAGGATTTTCGGGAAACCTGGGAGATAGCATATTTCAGTGAAATCCAGACCTAATGGACATCCGCAGAATATGCAAAATTCTGGACCAATGGAGATTCTCAGAATGAATGTTTCAGAAAGAGTCAATCATTTTTCCAAGAAGTCCTGGCAACTTCTGGGAGTCACGCCGAAGGATGCCATCAGAATAGCTTCTGCCAAGACCAAGTGGTTTTGGTGTAATGTCTCGACAAAAAGGGACATAGCAAACATATTGGTATGATTTAAGGGTGGTCGGGGTAAGGTCCTAGCAAATTCATCTTGTTTCACCGGCCATCGGAGTTTAAACAATCACTTCGGCCAGACTCAAGTTTTTCGATATGAGGTCCCAACAAAGCTATGGTGTCTTGTTGACTAGCGATGTAACAGACATCTCAATGTGACCAATGGGAGCTAGGGTAAGGTCTTGGCAAATGTTCTTGGTCTCACCAACCAGTGATAGAACACGAGATACCTTCTGTGTGTGAAATATACTGTCACAGCGATAAAAAATGAACCTAGGAAGGCCTTCATATAACATCTTGAGTTCGGCCAGAGGTCCCAGCGAATTCGTAAGGTTTCACCGACATAGAATTCTATTGGCATAACCTTTGGCTAACAATATGTGGTCTCCCCGAAAAAGATCCGGGCTCAATGAGAGAGGAAGGCTTTGCTATGAAGTCCTGTCGAATGTTAGGAGTCTTGCCGAAAGTGAGGGTCTCGGCAAGAGTTGTGATCTCGCCAAAAGGTCTCAGTGAACCATGAATGTCTTAGCGAAGCAAATGAACAGAGCTCGACGAAAGTGAAATACACCTAGTAAGAGGTCACACCGAAGGACGAATGTATCAGCAAAGCAAATGGGTATCAGTATAACTAATAAAGCCCGCTATGACCTCCTGGAGACTAGGGCTTGTCTTACCGACAACAAAGGAGATTTTATCAGTGTGAGGGGCAATACTGTCACAGCGATAAGACATGGACTTAAGAAGGTCTCTTGGTGAAACACAGGGTGATTGATATGACATCTCCCTGACTGCAAAGGGTCACAATGAAGAAAATTCGAAAGGGGTGGATAGTCACGATTTTACTCAAATGCCAAATCAATCACGAATTTCACAAGTTCAACTCAGGAAAAGTCAGGGATGGACCTTTCATAGGTTTTTCTTACATTTCAGGCCTGTTAAGATGAAATAACTAGACATGGCCCTGCCCTAGGTTTCAAACCTCACCATCTGCCATTAGCGCACATGCAGCTCCGAATTTAGTTGTTTCAACTACTAAGTCATCACTAGGGTTTACTAATTACTCTCAGGTAAGATTCATCAAAATGTAGATAGATAAGTGAGTTCAAGACTTACCCAAGGGATGACAAATGATGCAAAACTGAACACCCCTAGCATGAAATGATCACTCTCATAACTCCAAAGTGCCATACATAATTCTCATTCAAAGGTAGGGCAATCAGACACATACCATTATGAAGCAGAAATTGACCTCAAAAGCAGCAAACGTGAAGCCCAGCAGCGCCCACAAAGAACAGAGGTGAGAACGCACAAGAAATAGCCACCAAATCAATCAATTCAAGCCCAAATTCCCCAAAATGAAGTCAATCAATCCCAAGAAAAGCACCCCTCAGCTCAAACGATGGCAAATAGTAAGCATAATGACACAAAAGATCTCATAAATCAAGTAAAAACCAAACTTCAAAGCACGTACAAAGCCATTAATGTAATTGATAAGACAACCAGAGAAGGAATTCAGGAATTTGACGATAGGGCGAAATCCAAGAAAATTCGGACCACAAGGAAATCCACGGATACCGAAAATCCCCAAACCACAGTGCAAAACTAGAGTCCAAGCAGGATCCAGAAAAATCCGACCAAGGTGGAAAATCCTGAATCCGAGCAAAAGCCCAAAATTCATCCAGCACCTAAGTTTTTCAATGAATAACCTGGGGGAAACACTTAGGCATTGAAAATAAACATTTAAGCACATACCTAAGTAAGAAAAAAGCTCAAAAAGAAAGGGCCAAGAAACCAAAACCGAAGCGAAAGAGGGTCCCTACTTCCAGCGGGGCATGTGTGCAAAAACTGCACAACAAATGGCAACTTCTACTGGGAAAATGTTCCAGAGCATTTGATGACGAATAGGAATCGAGAACCCAGAATCTCTGGTTTCAATCTCACCATCAAACAAACAAGTCAGAATGCAAATGTTTAATGAATCAAAACCACATGATAGACCAAACCTTCCATAAACTTAAAATCCAAGTGTGTGCACATGAGTTCATTTCCCTCAAGTTACTATAGAAACCAAGTTCAGTCAAGTCAGGCTACGTAAGGATTCTAACTTCAAAAGAAACCTGGATAGGGCCTCGCTGCCAGTCAGGCATCCATAGCCCCGACAAGATTATCGTTGTGACTCTCCAAAAAATAGCTCTACTGCCAGCCAGGTGTCCATAGCCCCGATAGAGATATTGAGGTATCCCTGATGAGTTGATTTTATTGCTTAATATTCAATATTTAATTTTTTATTTTCTTTTGATATTCAATGTATGTCTCTTTCATTTCAACTTGTGAACAATGAAGCTCACACTCAGGGCTGAGAACCACAGTGGCGCTGAAGAAGAAATAAGATTTTTCACTTGACAAAACTTCACAAGGATTCCTACAGGAACATCAGGATTCTTAAGATGTATGAGAGATATAAGATCTTCAGAATACTTCAAATTCAAATCAAAGCCAATGATCAATCTTCTATAAATCTGACAATTAGACTATTGACAATAGCAAAGACTTCAACCATCCTTTCAAGATGCAAGACTAAAGTTCACCCAAAGAAACACTTAGAATAATTCCAAAGAAGATAGATTTTCCATCCCGGTGCAACACATCCCAGGGAAAACAGAGAAACCCCCAAAGAAAGAGTGAAAGAAAAAGAAGCAAAGCAAAAGCAAACCAAAGCAAACAAAACAAAAATGCAAAGCAGAAAAGGAAACCTAATCTAACTATATACAAGACAAGAGCTGAAAACAACTCAGGATTGGAAATAATGCTTCAAATACTGCCCATTGACAGGCAGTGGGATATCTTCTCCAATGAGGGTTTTCAAATGAAAAGCATTATCTCCCAGGATTTTTGAGATCTGGTAAGGTCCAAGACAAAGTCTATCAAATTTTCCATGATCTCCCTTACAGTCATGGGCTTTATCCCAGTAAAGAACCAAGTCAAAAATCCTAAAAGCTTTTACCTTGGCTCTTTTATCAAACCATCTCTTAACTACCCCTTGGTGTTTAGCAAATTTTTCTAGGGCTTCGTCTCTCTTTTCTTCAAGGTGTAATAATTCAGCAAGTCTAGCCTCACATTTATCTCCCTCCTCATAATATTCATTAATGAACTAAAGGGTAGGAATTTTCAATTATATGGGAAACATAGGTTCTAGACCATAAACCAGATGGTAAGGTGATATCCCTATGGAAGTTTTATGTCTGGTGCGATCTGCCCATAGAGCAAATCTAAGCTGGGTATGCCAATCCTTCGAGTTTCTTTCTAACAATTTGCGAATAACGGTCAGGAGATTTTTGTTGGATGACTCAGCTAACCCATTACCCTAGGGGTAATAGTTGGATGTAAATTTAATTATAATCCCATGGTCAAAAGCCCAGTTAGAAAACTTTAACAATGATTATGCAGGACCATTATCACACACCAAAGACATAGGGCATCCAAAACGATTAAGAATACCTGATTCAAGGAAGTTAATTACTACCTTAGAAGTACACTACTTGCATGCAAGAGCTTCAGTCCATCATGTAAAATAATCAGTGATAGTAAGAATATACCTATGTCCAGCAGAGGAGGGTGGATTGATGGGGCCAATGAAGTCCATTCCCCATTGTGCAAAGGGTTTTACCTTGAATACTGGTTGGAGTGGGAGTGCGGCATACTTCTCTCTAGTTGTGGCAGTCTGGCACACATGACAAGTTCTGACGTGGTTGTGTGTATCTTTAAACAGTGTAGGCCAATAGTACCCAGCTTTGACAATCTGGTTCGTTGTAGAAGGTGCTAATCCATGGCCTATACCATATCTATCATGAAACTCCAACATCACTCTTACAGATTCTGCTTTACCCAGGCATCTTAAATAAACACCCTCATGATTTTTCTTGTATAGGATAGCTCCTTTCAACATGAAACTGTCACTCTTTAAGCGCAATTCCCTTCTTTGTACTGAATTGAGATGACCAAGGCATCTCTGAGTTAGGAGGTACCAAACAATATCATCATACCATTCTCCAGGAGAGAAATCTTTAGGATTATAACTCTGAGCTGTAAGGTCAGGGCCTATCTCTACCATTGTCTGTGTAAGCCCTTGCCCTCTTACCAACTTCATGGGCTGAATTTCAATATCATACTCTTGTAACATGGTTACCCATTTGGCTCTATGTTCCCCCAACTCATTCTACATCAATAACAACTTAACTGCAGGATCCAGAACTATTGCAAATATTTTCTTTCTAAGGATATAGTGCATGAATTTATTTATAGCCTTGACTAAGGCATAAGCCTGCTTTTCCATACTTGGGTATTTTAGTTCTGCATCCTTCAATGGTGCACTCATGGAAGCTATGGGATGCTCACTTCCTTGATCCGACTTTTGGGTTAACATAGCAGCACAGGAATGATCAGAGGCAAACGAGTATACATAGAATGGCTTAGCATAGTCCAAACTTACCAGAATAGGAGCTTCAGCAATAGCCCTCTTTATTTCTACAAATGATTCTTTTGCTTTTGCATTCCATTCAACTTTTTCCTCCTACTTCAACATCACATTTAGTGGCTTAACTATTTTTGCAAACCCATTGATGAATTTCCTCAAAAAGTTGATCTTGCCAAAGAACGATTTCATTTCTTTTTTACTAGCAGGCGGTGGAATCTTGAGAATGGCTTCTATGCATTCGGGATCAATGGAAATTCCCTTTTCAGAGATAATATTCCCTAATAACTTTCTTTTAGTTACTCCAAAGATGCATTTCTTTGGGTTGAGGGATATCCAAAACTCCCTACATTTTTGAAAAACTTTGCATAAATTTGAAATATGATCACCTCTCTTCTTGGAAAAGATAGTTAGATCATCCATATAAATGATTATGCACTTACCAATGATGTCTTTGAAGGCTATGTCCATTGCTCTCTGGAATGTAGCTCCAGCATTAATCAGGCCAAAAGGCATCCTTCTGTAGGCGAAAGTGCCCCACTTGGTGGTGAAGGTAGTCTTGTGCCTATCTTCATACTGCACCATAACTTGGTTATACCCTAAATAACCGTCCAAGAAGGACATCATCTAGGATCTGTTGACAATCTGAAGCACTTCATCCAGTGAGGGTACTAGAGAATTATCTTTCTCTGAGGCTCTGTTCAGATTTCTGAAATCCACACACAGTCTTATTTCACCATTTTTCTTTTGTACTGGAACCAGGTTTGCAACCCAAGTAGAGTGTCTGACTGAGAATATTATCCTTGCAGACAACAGTTTCTGCACTTCCTTCTGTATTATGGGTTCCAACAAAGCATTGATGGACCTTTTTCTTTTTCTAAAAGGTTTAACTCTTGGATTGAGAGAAATAGTATGGGTTATGATTGATGTATCATAAGTCTTTAAGTCTTCAGAACTCCAGGCTATCACATCTAGATATCTATGCAATGCATCAATAATTCCTTACCTTTCTTCTGGAGTGCATACTTTGTCGATGACAACATTTTTGACATCCTCCTAAGTTCCCATGTTATGCTTATCACACTGTCCGCTGATGGACTCCTTTCTGGCATCTTGTTCCTGATCTCTGATCTTATCTAGATCAAAAATCCTCTCTAGTTGCACCATTCCCTTGGAAATTGTGTTGGTCTTCAAGTGAATTGCCCCTTCCAAGTCTATCTTTGCCTCTTGAGGCTCCATTTCATCAATGATTTGAGAAGCAAAGACATCAGCACTAGTAATGAAATCTAAGATATTCTTATTGTCTTCAAACACTTGGAAGCTGGTAACATTATCAGAGACTGAAGGCACTGGGGTCAATTCCACTATAAATTTCTTTAGTCCTAAAAGAGACAGAGGCTACAAGGTACTAGCTGCCTGGGCCAAGGAATCAGTTGTCTAGTTCTTATTTCATGGGATCAACTGAATGTTGAAGGTGTCAAATCCTTCAATAAGGTCCCATACTCTATGTCTGTAGTTAGTCATTCTTCTATCATGGCAAGAGTATTTCCTTCTAACTTGCTTGACTACTAATTTAGAATCTCCATACACTTGCAAGATCTTAACCTTCTTCTTCAAGGCCATTAACAATCCATGAACCAAAGCTTCGTATTCTGCTACATTATTTGTACAATGAAACTGAAGTCTATGAGCAACAGAAAAACCCTTACCTCTTGGACTAATCAGTGCAAAGCTAGCTCCAGCTCCTTGCTTTGATTTGGACCCATCGAATCTTAGAGTCCAACATCCAGCAACTACAGAGTCTCTTGTTGTATTACTCACACTGTTACTACTGGATGGCCTTTCAGAAGGCATCATTCCTTTTCCTTTAGGATCTTCTGGGACATTCATGTTATCAATTCTGGCTGCAGGAGTGGGGTTCGTATGTTTTTGTATCCGTTCCACTGCAACCTAGCATAAGCAACAATCTAATTTTGAATGAGCAGCATTGTGTACCCTACACCAATTGGGAAAAAGAAGTTCTCCAAATTTCATTCCTTTTCCCAGCTAAATTTTATCTTCAATGCACTTCTGAATGAACTCTTGAAAACTGTCTAGCAAAGCCAGCTGATTATCTTCTGGATCATCGTTACTTTCAGTTGGTTCCACTAGGGCTTCAGTACCACTAGACCCTTCTATAAGGTCAATAGGTTCTATGTGAAACATGAGTACCTCTTCCAGATCTGACTCCTCGAAAGGGGCAGCAAGCATATAGTTACCCATACTTACTTCTGATACCAGAATTTTAGCAGAGGTTCTCTAGTATTCTATAATCATGTATTTCATCATAGGTTCCCTTTCAATTCTAATCTGGTTAGGTACTCCCTTCCAGGGAAGCCACATATGGGAATGATCAGTGGAGACATATCCATTCAAGGCCCTGGTAAAGTCTCTTCCCAGGATTAAGCCATAAGTATCAAGTATGTCAGCTACCTATATATTAATAACTTGTTGAATCCTAGGATCAGAAGCAATCTGCATATGAATCATATTTAACTCTCGTACAACATTGACTTCAGTCCTATCTAATTGTGTGACTTTCTTCTGTGATTCAGCAGGAGTGATTCCCATAGCCTGACATACACCAAAAGGCATAACATTGGTTGAGGAACCAGAATCCAAAAGACAATTATGCAAATTTTTACCAAATATGCGGACAGAAATCAAGAAAGGAGGTGTGTCTGTCTTCCCTTGAAATAGAGTCAAGGGAGTATCTACTTGAGCAACTTGGGATTTGTCCCTCTCTTTCCCTGTACTCTCAAGGGGCATATGGACTTGCTTTTGAGTCTGATTTTTTCCTACTACTAACTGAGAACCAGATATCCTATGGACATTCTTGCTTACTGATCTATCTTGTGACATGAAATTTGCATTATAGGATCCTAAGAAGACATTCCTAATGGATGGGACTCTTAATAACTCAAATGTAGATAGTTTTACCTTTAGCTTTTGGAGTTCTTCAGTAACATATAGAGCCAACTGTTCTTCATTTAAATCCGTAGGATTCTCCCTCAGGTATTCCATCACCTTTTCTTTATTTGCATCAACATTTCTCCCTTTAGGTACATCAACATGTCCTGGATCTTGAAATAAATATTGCTTAGACACCTGAGGCAATGATGGATTATTGCTAGCATTAGGGTCTGGAGGCGTGTTGAAATTATTTAGTGGAATGGAAGTAGTAAAGGGACCTCCAGCGTGTGGGCACCTATGTGGCAGCTCCCTCAAATCATACTTCTTAATAGGTCTCTGGAAGGTTTGCACTTTCTCAATATAAGCCTCCTCATCTCTAGGACTATTATAATTCAGTGGATTCTCATCAAATAATTGTGTCATTTCATCCCCGTTGCATACCTAATCTGCCTCATCCTCCAACTAGTCAGATTCCTCTTTGTGTACATTCTCTTCACTTTGAGGGAAAGGAGCATGATTCAGCACCAGCACCAATGAATCATAAGGATTGGACAGTACTATTTCCTGACCGCTTGCATTGTTCTCCACCTCGTACTGAAAGATTGAGGCTGCTATTTGGAACTCTTGACAATCCAACTTAGAGTGTTGACTCATTTTGTGGAACTTGCACCACTCTAATAAAGTAGCCTCACCTAGCTATACACCGCCAGGGGGCTTCTCTTGATTAACTGGTTGATTGGCAGACTGATTGACAGGTTGATTAACTGGTTGATCTAATGGGGTGGGGACTCCTCCATTATTGGGCCTTGTGTTCTAGGTTATGTTCTATCCTAACTGTTGTCTTCTATCGAACCCTTGTCCACCACCTCTGTCAAAGTTCTAGCCCAAGGGTTGTCCTTTATCATAGTTTTGTCTTCTTTCATTATTATAACCTCTGTCATTATTAAATCCCCTATCATTGTTGCAACATTTGTCATGGTTATATCCTCTTTCATTATTGTATACTATATCATTATTGTATCCTCGGTCCTGACGTTACCCTCTTTCAAAGTTTTTTCCTTATAAATTCTCTCTGTTCTGATTAGACTGCATGTTTCTCTTAGCAGCTTGCAACTGACTGTTCTAATTCCTTAGGTAAGTCACCTCCATATTCAGCTTCTTTATTTGTTCAGATAATTCATCCAGTCTTTCCTTGTTAGGATTATTGTATGCAGGTTGATTCACATTATTCTAGGAATACCCTACTGTAGCATTGGCATTTAGTGATTGGTTCAAGACTTCAGAATTTTGTAGGTAGGAAGGATAACTAGCCTGAGGCTGGGTATGCAGGGGTTGATTCACATTTTACTAGGGGTGATTAATCGTAGATAACACTTGTCCCACCGGAGGTCCTGGATGAGGGACCAAAGGCAACTGAGGTATCAAATTCATGATCAGAGTATGGTTCATAAAAGCCTGATTGAGAGCTAGAACTTGTCCAAGGTGAGCAATGGGTCCTAATGAGGGTAAAGCCCCAGATAGATGTTGCCTTAGATTAGTGCTAACTTTCACAGCCTCTACATATGCATCTAGTAAACTCTCAGGGGGGTTATTACTCCATTTCATAAAGGTAGCTGTCAAACTATCAAGTCCCTCATAATAAACCTCTAAGGCGGTGGGTTCATCGACAACATAAGGGGTCTATAATCAGGTATAAGCATGGTGAAACCTATTGTTGAAAGATCCTATAGGCTCATTGACCTCCCTCTTCACATTATTGAACTGATGGTAAAGCTCATTAGAACTAATGGGGATTCAAAACTTCTGTAGAAAGGAAGCCTCTAGCTCAGTCCAATGTTGGATAGATCTAGCAAGTAGATGGTTGTACCAATAGAATGCATCTTCCCCTAACGAGTAGGGAAATAGTCTACATACTACATCCTCATGGTTTATTCCTCTATCCTTAAGGCCAGTCTGAAAGATCCTGATTTGTTCCTCAGCAGTTCTATTTGGATCATTCATATGGAATTTCAAACAAAAGTGTTTGGTATTTTTGGGCATGACATTATAAACATCAAACCTTAATGGAGATGGGTTGGTTGCTAGGAAAGACATTGGTGGAGGTGGGGGTGGTAATGGTTGATTTATGACTAGCTAAGGTTGTGGACTGGGAATTCCCTTAGACTCAGATGAACTCGGTGAAGATGGGAATGAGGGGAGTGGATGGGATGATGATGATTCTCTTCTATTGGCCATTCTAGACCTGGTAGGGTCTAGTAACTCTTGAAATTCTTCCTCTCCTAGAGCAGATTTGGTTCTTCTTTTGAATCTCTTAGGAGAGATGGCGTTCAAAAATCAATCTAGCTTGCTTATTCCTACCCTCCTTCTAGCGCCAACACTGTTGATGGTGTTTTTTGCACAACAACTGAGACAAAATATGAAATCCTATCTCTCTTCAAAGGTAAATCTCTATCAGCAAGCCTCAAGAGATAATCCTAAGGTCTCTAGTGTCAGTTCTTGACAATGCATAAACAACTCAGTGACAAATGTGAAAATGTTGGTAATCACAATGGGACCTTACTACAAGCAAAATACTGAATCGATTCTATCAAATTTAACAAATTAGTGATACCTCAATCCTAGATTTAACCCAATAATCAAAGAAATAGAAAAATAATAAGGGTTTCGAAGAGATTTCTAAATCTAATATTACTCCTAAGATTAATAATGAAAATAACTAACACTCGAAATGGACCAATCCTTCAAAAATGATCTCTACTTGACCTAGATAAATCTGCAATCTTACAAAGAACAATGCAATCTTCTAAGGTGTTAAGATCTTCAAATCATAAGCATTCATTCAAATAACCCTATTGTAGTTAAAATGAACAAATCCTCACAATCGAACTAAGCACACTGAATATGAAGTCCAAGCTAACTTTGCAAAGCAACTAACAATCAATTGGTTGCGAAAAGTATGGATTGAAGGATTGTTGCAACATTCAAGTATTAAATCACAAACATTATTAAATCAAATCTAATCTCAATATTAACATTCTCAAAGAAATTTTAAAGATAGAATAACAAGAACCTTGCAAAACAAAAGAAAAAAAGCATGGCACCAAATCACAATGTCATTTCTTGTATTCAAATTGTTCACTATAGCAACAATTCTAGCTTTCTGTTACAATATTTACTTGAGGGCAACTACCTGCTAACTTACTCTACTTCTAACTAGCTCTACTCTATATCAATCTCTATATTCTGGTTACAAATTCTAACCTTCTAACCCTTTACAAACAAGGCAACATGCCCAATAAATAGAAACCCTAGAAGACCCGTTGGCCCAACAAAAGTCCCGCAGCAGTAAAGGAACAACCACGCAGCCAAGAGAAGCCTGAAATCGGTCAAATAAACAATAAATGCATGTTCCATCGAAGTCGGTCTAGGATCAATAATGCAGCTCGGACGATGTGGGGGAAGATAATAGGGAAGCACAAATCGTGTCGCAGCCCATCATTAGCTCCCCTCCCTATTATCCTTACTTTGATCTGACTCTTCATGTAGCTTCAAGAATGCCCCATCTAAGTCGGCTACAGGTGGTACTGGCAGAACCCTAAGTCGCCTCTCAATGGATGCAATCTCTTCCCTTGACCGTTTGACCAACTTATCCCAATCTACCTTATATGTCACATGCTTATCAATAACTGCGAGGTAGGTGGCCACATCATCCAGTTGGTGCTCAAAAATAGAACCATCATCAAGTGTTGCATACACATCATGCCACCATTCTCTCAACTATTCCAGGCTCAAGTACTTGGGCGCTATCTTCCTTCTTCCTATCATAATTTCAAAGAAGGCGATGGATCCATTGTAGACACCATTGAAGGTGTCGTCGATCTGCCTCTACTTGTAAATCTTTTTCAACACCTTCTACCTAATTTGAAATGCTTCAAACTACTCCCATGGCTTGGCGGCTCTGGAGGAATGAAGGATCCCGTCACTTACCAACCTGTCCGGGTGTACTCCATGATAGTTCTAGTTTTTTGTAGAAGAAGATCTGTATCCTCTTTATCTTGTGCCAACACCTGTTTCAACCATTTAGTTGCCATGATAGCATCCTTCCCAGTTGATAGAATTTCCTTAATAGTTTCATCACCCTTTTCTTGCACCCCTTTCAACCAATTCATAGTGGCAAGGGTGGAAGCTTTCATCTTTTCTAGCTCAGTTATGGTCTCTTAAGGTAGAGGATTTGTAGAAGAGAAAGAAGGGTTAATGGATTGTAGGGGCTTCATTAAGTCCTCCAAGCATTTCCTAAGATTTTCATTCTCTTTCTTTAGCTCTTGCTTGGTCTTCATTTCCTCTCTCAATCTACTCACAATAACTGCACTAGAATCCTGGTAATCCTCAATATCCTGCTCGACTGATGTAGGTCCTAGGTTGAAAGTCTGAATATTGTAGTCCTTTCCAACCACATCATCCTTATTTTTATCTGGAGCAGGGGTGGCAATATGAACAACCAGATCATGAGCTTCATCTCTCAATTCGTGAGATCACCCTAGCCTTCTTCTTACCTTTATCTTTTCCAATTTTGGATAGTAGTGCATCCCAATTTGGTGGACTATCCTCCACAACTACCTGCTTTCTCTTTATCTCTTTGTCTAGCCAATCAAGGACAGTGGACTCCAATTGCACCTCAGCCTGTTTCTCTTCCTATTGATCCTTAGGTGCCTCCTCACTCAAATTTTTTTTATCAGGGGTCTCATCCATTTCACTTTCCTTCCCCTGAGCATGCTCCTCTTCATGTGTAGGTCAGAGAACCTTTACTACCTCTACTTACCTTGGAGGAGATTCAACTTCTTTAGTTCTGATAGGGGAATTTTCATGTGCAACCATAGGGGATTGCATTATCTTTTCAATTTATGCCTCTGCACTGTGGAGATCACCCTCATGGAACTCTTCACCTTCAGTATCTGGATGATCTTCAACATTTTCCTCCTCACCTAGTTCACCTTGAGCTTCATGAGTGGGAGGCACATCATCATGTTGCCCCTCATGAGAAACCACTGGAGGAAGTTCAACCTTAGGCACACTGTCCCTGGGAGAAGGAGTCCTAGACCTCCTTGTATATACTTTGGACTTCTCCCCTAAACTTTATCCACCACTGGTGGAGTAGCTATTTCCTCCCCAACCTTGGAGCAAGCCTTCTCTGACAATTTTATAATTCTTCTTCTTTTGGGCACATGATCGCCAGCCTCAGGATTTTTTTTTTAGTCTCTTTCTGTTTAGACTTCCTAGTCCTTGTCCTCTTCTTAGCCTTTGGCTTCCTCTATTTTTCTGCTTCTTGGACCTCTGTTTCTTGTACACCTTTAATCATGGCTTTGAGAGGAGAGTCCATTTAACATT